>JAOTRO020179079.1:0-11494 GCA_028566515.2 Pyracantha coccinea | reverse complement strand
GAAAATAATGGAAGGTGGAGGGGTGGAGGGGTGGAGTGGTGCGCTAGATTTTGGATCATTGGGTGTAGAGATAGAAACATCAATTTTTATTTTCTTATTTATTTATTTAAGGTTAAACTTGAAAGTTTAGTGGATAAAACTTTTTAGTTGGGTGTAAAGATAACATAACTGGGTTCAAATATGTAAAGATAAAATAATTGGGTTCAAATAAAATTTCTCGTATTTTATTGTGACAGAAACACGAATGGTACATCACGTGTTTTTAAATAAGTGATGGAAAATTTTAATATTTAGTTATTAACTTTTTAACACACATATCTCACCATTTGTATAGTGACATGTGGTGTACCACCCCGTGCTTCCGTGTTTCAGTCACACTGAAAAATCTCTCGTGTGTTGAGGTAGCCCGACATTGTGGGTAGTGTTATTTGCTTTGGGTTTGCAAATACGAAATGTCTCTTTTTCTTGGGTCGATCATATTTAAAAAATAATAATTATCTCTTGTTGCAATTCTATATTTACTAGGAGTGTGATTGTATAAATTATAGTTGATTATGTGTAGATAACTACGATATCTTATAGTTTTCTAGTTGTAATTGTAATTTATTTTATTAGTATAAAATAAAGATACAAGGCGCTAGGGGTGCAACTTGGGTTGGGCCAATCCGAACCCACCAATTTTCAACTCGACTTTGAACCCGAACAAGCGAGGTTTTTTATTGTTATAACCCACCCGAACCCAACCTAATTTCAACCCATTCATTGATTGGGTTGAGTTGGGTTGATCATTTGCCCGTCCATCCCCAACCCAACCTAACCTGACTAACCAAACTCAATCTAACCAGATTATAACTCATACCTATTCATGTTCATACTACACCCAAGTGTGCCAAGTCCAAAAACCAATGCCCTTTCTAATATTTTTTTAATAAACTACCCTTTATAATTACTTAAAGATTTTAGGGAATAAGAGACTTTGATTAGTCAGCCCATCATAGTCTCTAAATCCTAACGCTTTATAGTAGATTGATTTATGAAATTAGAGTAAGCTAGCTTTGATGCTACTTGGCTTAATTTTTTTAGGAATTCTTGGAAACTAAGTTGTTACAAGATTAAACTAGAAAAGGTTGGGCAACCCAAACCCAACCCAAGTAAACCTTAACCCAATTAAACCCTGAGCCCAAATGAACCCGAATGAAACCCAACTCGAGCCCGAATTGTAAAAGTTGGGTTAGGATTGGGTTGACTTTCCAAACCGCCCGAGTTGCACCCCTAGCTGCTGTTGCTGGGACTAAACGTTTAAGGATGTGACTCACTTCACTTCAAAAGGTTTGGTCATGCATGTGCAATTGACGTCTATATTCTTGGTCATTAAGTTTAGTGTTGTTGTATAGTCAGAATTGCTCGTTGCTTTCCAACTGGCTAGGCACACAAATTAAGAGTTGTCCACATGGGCTTCTTGACAGCTTTCTGTTGATGGTCAGATCTCAACCCTTAATCTTTTTTTATCAGTTAGTTGGTGAGAAAAACAAATTGATGCTTTTGGGGTTAAGATCCCTAGCTAGGGTTCCTTTTCATTTGGGGTTTTTGCTGGTGCATATTGTTTAGAGAGAGAAGTTAGAGAGAGGTGAAACATTTATGCTTCCACCTTCTTCCTCCTTCTAATTTATGAAACCCTAGTTGCAAAACCAAGTTCATGCATTAAACAACCAATCATTGTACATTAAAGTTGCATTGTTTTAAGGTTTTGCTTTAAGTTCTTGGTTTGGTTTTAAGCTTTAAACTTGTTTTTAGACCAAGCTTTTGGATTCAAGTTAGATTCTTCCTTCAACTGTTTGATTGGAGAATCGGATTGGTCGTTTGAATCCAGATGATTTTATATACATACCATAACATCATACCATTTCGTGATTTGAGTGATATCGGTGCCACATTTGAAGAGCTCATAGGGAGTTGCCACTTCGTGAAGACCGAAGGAGTTCATCTCGTGTAAGGCAAGGTTGCACAAAGGTAAAGCTGCTCTGTAGATAGGGATCTAGGAATTGAGTTTGTGTGGTCTTTGCATGAACCTTGTTTACACCAGTGGATTGGACTCGGTGGAGATTCCCCAGCTTTTTAACCCAAAGGTGGGTTTTCCTAGCCAAAAACATCTTGTGTTCAAAGTTATTTATTTGTGTCGCACATCTCACATACACATACATGGTACATATATCTCTTGAACACTTAGATGGTATGAGCTCACAATCACGCTCACTTGACACATTAATAACTTGTAATGAATTGTGGCCTTGCTGACTAGGATAGTTTTTGGGAATTCAAATTGGTGATTGAATCCTTGATTTATTAACTAACAAATCTGGCTTAGCTGATTAGCAGGCTTGACTAGTTAGTCCAACATATTATAATTTTTATATACAGGATAATTTACCTAGTACCAATTTCAATTGGTATTAGAGCTTTGCTCTAGATATACATAGATTGATCTCTGGGATTTCCTAGTATGGGGTGGAATATCACCATGGACCGTGATCGTGTTGGTGTCTCATGTTATACACCTCTATTCTTTGATGGTACAAATTAAGCTGCTGAGGAAAGCCTATTAATGAAACAATTGTTGTTCAAAAGATTTTGAGATCCTTACCCAAGAGATTTCATGCAAAAAAAGGCTACCATTCAAGAGTTTCGGGACCTAAATCAAATCAAGCTTGGAAAATTGGTTGGGAAACTAATCACCTATGAGATGGAGCTTGATATGGACAAAAGTGACTACAAAAAGAGAAAGAAGTGGCCCGAAGTGGCTCGAAGTGGCCCTCCAAAGTGTTGAAAATAGTGAATTATGTGGGCAATCCTCTGTTGATGATCTTGCACTGTTTGTCAAGCATTTCAAAAGAATTCTCAAAAGCAAAGGGAAGGATTCTAAGTGGCTTGGTGAATTGTCAACCAGTCGGGAGAAACTAGCTACTCGAATGAAACACAAAAGGCTGGGTAGAAAAAGTGACAGAGTGGTCAAAGATATCTGGCCCCTGCTTTGCTTGTGGGGGAAGTGGGCATCGTGCTGCTAATTATGCTAACACCAAACTCCTTGGTCAAAAGCACGAAAAGGCAATGATGGTTACTTGGAGTGACAATAATGATCAATGACGTGTCCTTAGCATAACAAGCTCAATGGCCATACTCCCTATCTTCGGTATCAACCAAAAGTAGTCCCTATGTAAGAAATAAATAAAAATTATATACATACATATTTATGTAGTACATAATTTTAAATGTTATATACTAAAAATTTTGTCAATAATGTATGCTTACAATTGCTATTGTTTGTAACACTTCTTGATTTTTTTTTTCCTTTGTCTCTTGGTCCAAAAGCTTGTATGCCCTTGTACTTCAAGGGCATTTAGTTTTTGTCTCCCCTCTTATCATCTTTTTAGTTGCCTTCTTTTTAGGCTTCTTCTCAAGTTCTTCAACGATAGCCTTCAAATAGGTTTCACGTCAGTCTTGGCGGGTAAGTCACTTTTTGTTTCTTTAACTTTTGTGGCTTCAACTGGTGTTGCTTTAACTTTCATCTTCAAAGGTGATTCACTTTTAGGCTTCTCCTTCTCCTTCTCTTTTTCATTGATGGGGTCCAAAGTTTCTTCTTGTGATTGCATGACCAAACGACTTTTACTGTCACTCACTGCAAACTTGTATTTAACCTTTTTTTTTTTGGCACGGCCATAATCTAATCCTAGATCAAGCTTCTGTATCCGATCATCCCTAGCACGTACATTCCAGACTAATGTTCTCGTCCATTCCTTTCCCTCAATAACAAATTGTTTTTCGTCATTGACATTCTTTTGAACATCCGCTGTTATTGGTGTCTTAATTTGAACTTCCTTTTCAGCCACATTTGCAATTGGTTCTGTTGTTGGTGTCTTCATTCCAACTTCCATTTCAGCCGCATTTGGAATTAGTTCCTCTGTCGATGTCTTCATTTGAATTTGCATTTCAACCACATGTGGTACTGGTGATGGTTTTTTCTTATCTTGCAATTCTTCGAGAATTTCTTATGCAGAAGCATTCAAATCTGAAATTTGTGAAGGTTCCATTTCAGCTGCATTTGATTGAGCTTCTTCTAACTTCTTTTTCAAAATCCCATTCTGATTCAGATATTCATTAATCTTTAGAGTATTTGCACCGTTCTTTGTCTGCATCTTTAACATTTCGGCATTATATGCATTGTTATTCTTCTGATGAATCTCTACTTTTCAAAAAAAACTTTTCGATTTCACCATCGAGCATTTTGTTTATTTGACCGAGTATCAAGCATTCTCTATTTGATGTGTCCATTGCATGTGTCATAATCTCCCTGAAGATTATGTACCTCTTCTAAGCAATGCTCTTATCTTTCTTGAACTCATCGAATAACTCTTCACTCATAACTATATCCATGCCAATGATGTGTCTTTGGACAGTGGCATCTAGCTTGTTCATTTCTTCACTGAATAGTTGGTCGAATTCTGTTTGGGCTTCATTGATGTTGATATTCTCTTGTTCCTCAGTTTGCTCTGCGTTCTTGTTCACATCCCTATCAAGCCCTATTGTGTCAACTTTGTCAGCTTTGTTTTGCTTTGCGGAATGATCCTCCATTGTATATTTTCCAGCATCATTTTCTTGTTGGATGTTGATGACACTCTAATCAAGCCCTGTTATGTTTTCTATGTTGTCCATCTTCATTTTTAGAATGATCCTCAGCAATTTTGGCATCATTTTTCTTGCCTTTCTTTCTTTTTGTGTCGTTTTCCCTTTGAAGATTGTTCTTCTAGTTGGGCAAGATTGTTCTTCTAGTTAGGCAGAAGGAACTTCAGAACTAACATACACACATGAACATTACATATTTGGTCAATTTGCACAAAATGTCCAACATTTTTTTTGAAACTTGACCACACTGTTTATGGAAACTTAACCAAATTAAGCCACACTGTTTCTGGAACTAGAATAATATAACCCACTTTATTTTTGAAATAGCCACACTATTTATGAAATTAACCAACACTGTTTTTGAAATAGACACACTATTAATGAACATAACCAACACTGTTTATGAAATAGACACACTATTTATGAAATTAACCAATATTGTTTATTAAATAGACACTCTATTTGTGAAATTAACCAACACTGTTTATTAAATAGATACTCTATTTTTGGAACTACAACATAATTACTCAAACTATTTACGAAACATAAACATAATAAGGCACAGTTTTTTATGGAAGTGAACAAACGACACATTTAATGAACATTTTTTCATAGAATTAGTTAATTGTTTATAGATATTATTGATCGTATGTTATAGTTTTTGGTTTGGGAATTTTTTGGTGCTTTTTATGGTATGTGTTCTCAGTTTGATTCATCTTCGTTGTTTGATTTATCATCTTGTGTATTAGGTTACTTCCTTTAATTTACCTTCATTGTTTGTAGTCATTTCTTGAAAGGCTCTACATCTGGCTAATCAGAAGGAATGACATCTTTAATCTGCACACAGTCACATTAGATT
Source organism: Pyracantha coccinea (assembly GCA_028566515.2). NCBI lineage: Eukaryota > Viridiplantae > Streptophyta > Magnoliopsida > Rosales > Rosaceae > Pyracantha > Pyracantha coccinea. The sequence continues at coordinate 5,958 of JAOTRO020179079.1, read as the reverse complement.
GGTGTCATTTTATATGATAGTGTCATTATTTTTGTGTTGGAAAATATCGTTTCAAAGTGAAATATATTGATTATTTAGTGATTACCTTGATTTTTTTTCCAGTGGGGCATCCTTGATTGCTTTGTGACACATCCAAACCCCAATAACACAAGTTACAAGGCCATGATGTGCTGGCCAACATTAAATTGACCGACCCTATCCGGAGGTGACGTCACAAGCCAACTTAATAACGAAGCCATAGCAAGATATTTATGTTGTGTAAGAATTTGAACCAAAGATGTTCATTCAATAATAAATCCAAAGCTGCTACAAAAGTACTTATCATCCTACCCAGTTGGGAACACAAATTATCTCGACTTTAACACTATTATTAATCACATCACATCAGAGTAGCTAGAAGTTTTACACAATAGTAAATAGAACAGAATGCAGTGCTATGCATAATAAAAAGTATGATCATGCAAATATTATTACAAATAAGATAAAACGGCAGTAAAGGAGCCATCAACCAAAGTCCAGAGGATGAAAGCCTCATTGCCAAGCCCACTCGTCCCCACCAATGTTCTCCTTAGTCTTGCTACATCCTGAATTGGTCGATAAAACAAAACGTGAGTGGATCAGTTTTATCATAGTTATAAAATCATAGTTCAAACATAATAACCCATGTTTTGAAAACATATATAGCGAAAAAATAATTAAGTCAAGTCCAGAAATCATACATTTCGTCAATCAATCATGTTAGCATCCACTCACATAAGTATAGCAAGAAGGAAATATATACTAACATCAACTAGTTCATCTCAATACCGGTAATAATCATCAACCCTAGCATCCACTAGGATAAATATAACCAGCAAATAAATCTACGGCTGAAGAGCTATACACAACATGCCACATGATGACCATGTGGTGAAAATAGAGCACGAATGATCTAAAGATATTATCGATATCATCTCGAGTCACATCCGAGACTAGCATATTAATATGCATCCACATATTAAGCATATAAAAGCATATATATAGATATAACGTAAACAAGTTTTAGTTTTTCAAAGGGGTCCACTCACAAGCAAGCAGAGCGTCTTTACCAAATAAGCTCATTGCCTGAATCCTTTCGATCCATAATCAATCTTGTGAATAATAATATAAGCTATGATGAGCTTAAAACATCAATTTAACAGTACATTTACCAATTCAACCATGTAGGCTTTGAATTTTCACAAACAGAGGGCGCCACGTGATTTAAAACACCAAAAACCTAGGGATAGGTCTTAAATCTGTTATATGATGTCAAGCTCCGTCCACGTGCCGCTATGGTGGTATCAAGCATCGTCACAAGTTGGGAAACACACGCCGCTGTTGGCCGTTGTCTCCAGCGAATACGTAGTCGTACCTGTCGTCGCAGTTCAGCGAGTAGACGTCACACTCGCCGTCGTTGGTGCCACACATGGGTGCAGTGAGATTTAAAGCAGGGATGGTGGAATATACCTTTTCCATCGCTTGATTCCATTAAGGTTAATGAAATGGGAGCTACGGTTGACCATCGTCGGCACCGTTGCAAGAATTTGGAGAAAAACCCAAAAAAATTCTTAGAGCTTCCAGAGCTCGAATTGGACCAAAACCCAAGCTAAAAGTTCATGAAATAGTCCCAAAAAGGTTCAGAAGTTCACCTACAACCAACTCAGGGGAAGGAAAGGTCGAATCCACCTTGGATTCAACAAGTTTCACTTAGAAAACCTCGTCTGGAATCTGGAAATGAAGGTTCGAAGTATGGAGAGATAGAGAGAGCTAAGAGTTAGAGAGAATGTGAGAGTGTCTAAAATGAGGGGAAAAGAGGGACCAAGAGTGGGTAATCCCACTTAACCCATGTTAAGTGAAGTTAAAAAGTTGCCCTTCCAATTGTTTTTAATTACAAATAGACCCTCGAGACCTCGATTCGTAATTCAATTTTGACTTTAAACTAATGTACGAAAAGTGAGGTTATGAAACTTAGGAAAGTATGAGGATATAGTTCTCGAGTCGAGGCTCGAAAACTAATTAAGACACCCACTAAGGGGTAAAATAGTCATTTCACAAGTCCCAAGAATAAAATACAATATTTTAAGGTACAGGTTGTAACGCTTTGTGGATCATGCTTGTGTCTTATCTTGTGATTGCTGGAATTATGTTTTCTCGTCCTTCTATTGTCTCCAGATTTATATGAAGACATATCCAGTACTATATGAATTAAGGAAGTGAAGTTAGTTGTGAAAAAATGTAAGAAAAAATTCACGTTATTTTCATACTAGTATTTTGGTTACTAACCAAAACAAAGACGGTGCATCCACTTGTTGTTGGTCCTTCTCCTTCCTCCTTTTTTTTTCCTTTGCTTTGTGAAGCATCTTGAACAGATAGTCCCCAACTCCTTTTGCCCAGCTGTACTTGTTTATCTCCTGCAAGTTTGTGAAGATTTTTAGGAAACTCTAGGTGATGTAAGTTTTGAAATTTGTAAATAACAGTGACTGAATGAAGTGTGCACAAATGAGTGAAGCAGTATCTTTTGCGCCCTCAAGTGTTTCGTCTCGAAGTGATATCCCGTATGCTTCTACAAGATGCTTCTTCTTGACTATCTTGACTTTTGTGAAGTATGTTTTGATGAGGTGGTCATCATCAACTTGGTGCATTTGTCAGTATTCAGCAAATCGATTCCTTCATTGGTCAATCCGAAGATTTGGATAACATCATCGCAGGAAATTCCCTTTGATTTATGACGCCCAAATTTGAACTTTTGGTTTCTGGGGTCATAGCAGTTAGTGATTTTGATCAAGTCCATGTTGGACTTCTTCTTCCTTTCTAACATAATCAAGGTCCCGTCCATGTATGTCTTTAGTAGACACCAAAATGGCATCTTTGCTAGTTCATCATGGATGTCTGGACGTTGTTGTAGCATAGGTTTGTAGGCTTTCATTGCATCTACAAACCCAGTCATGTTGCATCTATATTGGATGTATTCCTTCTTTTTTTTAGCTTCTTTTTTCTTAGTTTTACCCTTCTTTGAAGGTTTTTTTCGTTTGTTTCATCTGCAACAATGAAAATTGTTATGACACTATTTCATGAACTATGACAAAAAAATGCATGTTATTTATGGAACTATGCTAAATAAGCTCACATTATTTGTGTAATGAACCAAAATAAACCACAAAGTGCCTAGAAGGTAAGGGAAACAAACTTATCTGTGAAATTACATCAAACTAACCAAGAACGATATAACTCACAATATTTATGAAATATCCCACACTGTTTATGAAATATCACACACTATTTATGGATCTAGAACAATATAACTCATATTGTTTATGAAATATCACACTATTCATAAGGAAAGGGAGCCAAACCAAACCAAATCAACCTACATTGTTTATGAAAAGGAGCAAAATGAACATTAGTCCATGAACTACAACCAAAACATTCCACACTTTTTATGACCATGAATTAAAATAACACACATTATTTCTTGAACTAGAACAAAAAAAAACCCCCAATATTCATGAGATATAACAATTAAGCACTCTTTATTTCTAAATATTTCAAGCATGATGAATCAACTTAAGTGCAACAACCTAATAAAACCATAAACTTGGGCCAAATTTCCTAATTTGACATAGTAATCAAATTTCACAAATTCCAAAAATAAATAAATAAATACAAACGCATCCCACACAACCCATAATACCATACTACCATTCCTATTCTTATTCATCTATCTCATTTATACGGTTGGTCTACTCAAGATTATGGCTCTCCTCTCGCCTCTACTGCCTTTCTTTCGCATCAGAACAAAGAAAAGAAGAACAAGCACGAGTGAAGGACCACATTTTGTACTGTAAGGGTATTAAAATGACTGTTAAACTCGTGCACTGTAAGGGTATTTCATTAGAACTATTTTTTGGGTAAAACATTTTCCAATTAGAACTTTATTCCCTAAGAAAACTAAAGTAGCATATCAGCCTTCCTCCTTTTATTCAAAAATTCAGCTTCCAAACCCCACACAAATCACACACATCACAAAATTAAGTGTAAAGTCTAGTCTTATGTGTTTGGCTTTCCTTGTCAAATATTGTAATTGAACCATCACACATGCTCAATCTAGCTTTAGAATATACTCAGATTATGGGCTGTTGTTGCTGGAGTAAATGTTCAAGAAGTGGCACATTTCAACACAAAGGTTTGTTCGTGTATGAGCATTTCATATCTCTTTATGTGATGCATTATGTCTAGTTTGATTGTCTAGTCAGTTTTGCACAATGTTTTTCAGCTGTCTAGGCACACAGATTATGACAGCCCACATGGGCTGATTGACACCTTTCTGATGGTAGTTAGTTTCTGGCCATTGATCTACCTAGATCGCTTTTGCAGCCGATAAATGTCATTGGGACAAGTTGGTTGATGGAAAATCATATTTCCTTAGGTATATTTACTTCTATGGTTTCAGATTGTTCTTGGGGGTTTAGAACTTAGTTTTAGAGTGAGAGTTGCTTTAAAGGCTTGAAGCTTACATCTTTTCCATTTACGAACCCTAACTGCCAAACCTTAATCATGCATTAAACACCCAATCATTGTCTATTAGGGTTGCATTCTTTTAAGGTTTTACATTTATGTCTTGGCTTGATTTTAAGCTTTAAATTTGTTTTTAGACCAAGCTTTTGGATTCAAGTTAGATTATTCTTTCAACAGTTTGACTGGAGAATCTGATTGGTCATTTAAATCCAGATTTCATGTGCATATCATAAAATCATATCACATCATTGATTGTGTTGATCTCGATGCCACAAGGTGATGAGCTCAGAAGGAGTTGCCACTTCGTGAAGACCAAAAGAGTCCATCTTGTGTAAGGCAAAGTTGCACAAAGGTAAAGCTACTCAGTAGATAAGGATCTAGGAATTGAGCTTGTGTGATCTTGTATGAACCTTTGTTTACACTAGTGGATTGGACTCAGTGGAGAGTCCTTGATTTTTTAACCCAGAGGTGGGTTTTTCCGGCCAAAAATATCTTGTGTTCAAGTTATGTTTATTGAGTTCAAGTTATGCTTATTGTGTCACACATACATGGTACATATATTTGTTGAACATTTAAATGTTATATGTTTACTGTTATGCTCACTTGACACATCGATAATGTGCAACGAACTACAACCTTGCTGACTAGGATAGTTTATGGAAACTAAAATTGGTATTTGAATCTTAGATTTATTGACTAACAAATCTATCTTAGTTGACTAGCGAGTTTGACTAGTCAATCCAACGAATTATAATTTTTATAAACAGGTTATTTCACCCAGTACCAATTTTACTTACTTTCTAAAATTGTAAACCCTCGAGGTCCCTCCTAAGCTTTATGGAAACTAGAGGTGTACAACAAACCTGTTGTACACTGCTAGGTTATTAAAAAATAAAAAATAAAATGTGTTTAGTTTTACTTTGATTTCAGTTATGAAAAAGTATGAGATATACAAAATTATTGTGAATACACTTTTTTTTTTTTTTGTGATGATTGTTAATAAACACATGAATGGGAACTATATCCATCCTTTTCAAATCATTGGTTATTGGTAAACACATAAATTCAAAGAGGAACCTCCTAAAATTGTAAATTCCTGGATCCCTTCATAACTGTATGAAAACTAGAGGTGTACCATGATATATGCCAAAGTCGATAATTATTGTGCTTGTGCAACTATATGGCACACTTCCTTATGTTTCGAGACATCAATCTCATCCATATCCGAATAACCATCATAATCAAGTATATTACCAACCTTCCAATCACAGTGTCCATCAAATTTAACTTTAATTATTACAAGTCAAAATATTAAACCAAAAGTTAAAATTTTCTTAATAAAATAAAGATTAAAACAAAGAAATACAACTTATTTATTTTAGTAGTAAATTTGCCATTCAAAATTTGTTTATTCTTCTATTG
>JAOTRO020179070.1:0-11495 GCA_028566515.2 Pyracantha coccinea | reverse complement strand
GGATTCCCGAAAATTTGGTTTGGGATCGGTATTCAAATTGAGATTCCCGAAAATTTTGGTTTGGGAATCGGGACAAGAGTTTCGGTATGGGATCCCATACCGAACCACCCCTACCTATAATTATGGTCACTCAACCTTATTTCTCTTGAAGTTCACTATAATTGCTTAAATAAAATAAATAATTACAACATTTTTAGACTATATGACATAATTTCCAAGGACAACCACACTTAGTAATGAAGAATAAGATATTATCTTTGGCTTTGTAATAATTATATTTGTTTTACAAAATATATATATAATATTATATCTGCAATATATATTAAGTTATTTAGGTTCTATGAGGTTTCACCTCATGCCTAGGTGGGGCTATCCATGGAACCCTCGCATACGCCTCCGCCTTTTAATACATTGCTCAAAAGCTATGGAACCAACCACACTTTTGAGCGAGAAACTGTCCATATAATCATGATTATGATTCTCAAATATTGCGTAGCTAAGTATAAATACCATAATACGTATAAGTTCAATACCTTTGGGCAAGAATGAATATATACACTCCCAGTTTCATAACTCACTATATACTATTTTATAGCTAATCCCAGTAGATAATTTCTTTGGAAGTTTATTATCTGTTAGTGCATGTAAATCACATATTGTTGTACATTATTGAATCTTTCAAAATCAAGAAAGTAATTAAACCACTTTGGTGGTCCTTACAAGTTACTCTTAAGATTCACTTAACATAGGGCTGGCTCTGAGGGTAGTTGGGTAAGGCGAAACCTAGACCCACAATCTTAGGGGGCACCAATTTTTTTTTTTAATATCTTGTAAATGGAATATAAAATAGCAAAAGTAAGAAACATCATAATTGAGCTGGAGCTTCACTTTAGTCATTAATTTTTTCTTGTTTTTCAAATTTACTCCATATGAATTTAATGGCCTAATCCAGAAGTTGAATGCAAAGAGCCATTATCCTTGTCCAATTACATTTTTTTTCTTTTGCTTTTGAAAGTAACCTCAAAAAACAAAATAACAAAAACGAAAAAAAAAATCATAAAAATGATCAGAAAAAGCATTTACCCTTTGCAATCCTCTTTTTCTTTCAACTTCCTAATTTTTCAATTTCTATTGAATGTTTAAATCAACTCTCACATGTTCTTAATAATTTGAGTTAACCAAAACTATGAATTTAAAATTTGTTTTTCAATATTATTCAATTGGATGATTCTAATATTCGTTAGTGTGATGTTTGATTTTAGAAAGAATACAAGAGAACCAATTGGAGTTCTTGAATTTATTACATTCGTCAATCAAGTTTTGTTGTTCTTTACTCTCTTGGTCATCAAGTTTTGTTGTTCTTTACTCTCTTGGTCATCAAGTTTTATTATTCTTCACTCTTAATCTTGGACTCTTGACTGTAAACTCTTGGTACATTTGCATCTAACAACACGAGACGATTAATATTTACGTAATGTTTGCATATCTTTCTTCTTTTGATATTAATTTTTAATGATAATTGATGTAGAAATAGACTTTTTCATGTATTTAGCGAATTCTTATATATATATATATATATATATATCAATGTACAATTCGAAGGCTCGCGTAGGACCCCTCAATTCTCAGGGCCGGCCCAATTAACAATGGATTATTCTTGCATTATATGATGATAAATTATACTGCATGAATTGTTTGAAAGATGGATATATATATATATATATATATATATATATATATTAGTAATAGGGCTCTTAGTCAAGATAAAAGCTAAACTACACCATCAGATCAACATACAATGCAAGAACTTCTCCTTAAGGTGGGGGAAGTCGTCAGCGAGCCGTATTGTCGTGTGAAGCCGAGGTGAGGGTGTGAAGGCATAGGTAGTAAGCCTGTCAATACACACCTAGGGGACATAAAAGTAGAGAAACTATCCTCCTAATTTCTAGCTTACTTAGATCCTTGAGTAAGAGAACTGTAGGTAGCGGTATCGGTTCTAATAGCAATAATAGCTCGAGAATTATGAGATTAAGAATGTTGAAGAAGTAACCATCCTGAATATATAAAAGGATTTAGAAAACTGGAATATCCTTAAGGTTTTGACATGTGATAAATATCATGAATAAACTTTCGAATTTAAATCAAATTATTCAGTTAATGTGGTTGAAAAAAAAAACCATTTTAGTCACTGATGCTACTGCAGATTTTCAACTACTCTCTCAACACCAAATTGATCAGCATATGCAAAGGGGTCATAACTATTTGCATTTAGGTCTATATAGGTTACGGTGAAACCGTTAACCAGAATAGGATTAGATACCTTAATTCTACTTTGTCTTTGGGATAAACATCATAGGAACTTTATTAATTCCATTCAGGGATTAGTAGAGTCTTCCTTAAGTGAGGAGCCAATTTATTTTAAATGTTATCCAAACTTTTCAGTGCCGTTATCCAACCCTGGAATCTTAAAAACTCTTACATTAAGTGTAGATACCCAAGGGTATGACATCGATCTTGAATCACAAAATCTTGCAGTAATTATCAAATTTCATATAAGGTTATAAGCACCATTGTACCCCAAAGCTAAAATTATGGATAGCAAGGGACAAACCATTTGTTTCAAGCCAATTTAGGAAAAGAACATACTATGGTACCAAAGATGATTAGGTGAAATGAAGTTACTTTACCTGATAGATGGAGATTGCAAGAAACAATCCCTCCTTAGCCAATTCAAAACAAAGAACCTAGCCATATTAACCAATATGAAGATGGAGATGTTGAAATACATTTCAACAATGATAGGTTAACCAGGCTAATTTTAGGTCCTCGAATGAGTGTTGATTCTCTTAGTCCTATCCCTTTCAGAACAAATTCCTTCAGAAAAACGACGCCTAAATCAAGCTCATATGAGCAAGATCACGAAAAGACTATCCTAGAAGGCCTTAGAAAAAACCCATGAACAAGTGCAATACCCATTCTATAAGGTCGAAAATATTGGAGCCACAACTCCCTTTAGGAGCTCTAGGAATCCACCCCAATTAGAATTCTCTTGGGATGATGTTGAATCCCACATCTCTGTAATAACAAAATTTGAACCATATAAGGAATTTAGTGAGAAAGATTATCACAATGAAGAAAATGCTTTGAAAATAGAATGGTTAGAAAAAAAAACCTATAATCAAGAAAGAAGAGTTTTCTACACGTTCATGATTGAAAAAAGAATTAATACAGGATTCTTTCCTTGGTATGAATGGTGTGCTAAGAAGTACAAATTTTCTGAATACACTCGTTGTATAAGTACTCTAGGCAACCCATTTAAAACTTATCAGTGAAAGAAGAAAAAGTAGAAAAGGCGATACATCCACCAGAATAAGACTATTAAGATAAATCCACAAGGAACAACTACTTCTCTTTATAAGGAAGTCCCAGAATGAAGACAAAGTGCTTCTTTACAAACTGGAGTTGACGCTGTGATACAGCAAAACAATTATACAAACCTGTTTCTCCAATCTTTAAGAGAACAAGCTTCTAGGATGGAGAACTCATTAAAGGAAAATGATTATCTCAAATCTATAATTTGGAATCCTAGAGAATCAAGGGAACCCCAATTACAGTACGTAAATACCATACAAAAGAATATTCAAAACAAAGAAAATTTTTCATGTTCTCTAAAAGAAGAAATGCATTTTAAAAGGACTAAAAAACAACTCACTACCAAAATAGTGAAAGTAAAAAGGTTAAGTCCATTCAAAATGAATTTGAAAAACAAGTATGTGCTGAACTTCCTAGTGCCTTTTGGTATTGTAAGAGGCATATTGTTGAATTACTGTATGAACCTGATTTTGATGAAACACCAAGGCTTGACCAATTCAAATGAATAGTTAACGAATTGCTTGAAAAAAAGTGAATCCGAAAAAGCTACTTTCCATGGAGCTGTTCAGCCTTCTACATGGAAAATGTCGCTGAACTCAAATGAGGAGTGCCTAGGTTAGTCACTAATTTCAAATCTTTTATTATCCTATTCCAAATAAGAAAAAATTATTAGACAAGCTGAATCAAGCTGTAATATTTTCGAAATTCGAGATAAAATCTGGATATTGGCAGATTCAAATTGCTGAAAAAGACAAGTACAAAATTTTATTCAAGGTACCATTCAGTCATTATGAATGGAACGTAATGCCTTTTGAAGTAAAGAATGCTCCTTCAGAGTTTCAAAATATAGTGAATGATATATTTAATCCTTACTCCACTTTTACCATTTTTTATATTAATGATGTTTTAGTTTGCTCAAATTCGTTATGTTTTAGTGTTGAACAATGTTCTTTATGTACTTTCTATGAGAAGGAATTTACTTTCTGCAACTAAGTTTGTAAAAGACGGTTTTTCTTTCATTGGCAATGACAATTGTATTCAGTTTTATTTGTAGAATCAATACGATAATTTACTTGGTTTTACATCACTCAATGGAGATCTTTGGCAAGTCCAATGTACTTATTTTCATGAGTGTCTAAATGTTGATACTGCAACTCCTAAGAGATTGATCACTAATGATGGTTCTTCTATGTTATGGCATAGAAGATTAGGGCACATCTCAAAACAAAGGATGATTAGACTAATGAAAACTGGAGTGCTACCAACCTTAAATTTCAATGATTTTGAGACTTGTGTTAGATTGTTTTAAGGGTGAAACAACTATTTCCACTAAAAAGAGCAGTTCAACTAGAAATAATAATCTTTTGGAAGTAATTCACACTTGTTTGTGGTCCATTTCCAAAAAGGACGATCTGTGGCAACTTTTACTATGTACTCTTCATTTATTACTTCTCTAGATGCACTTACTTTATTTGATTTCTAAAACATCACAAGTGCTTAATTGTTTTAAAGTTTATAAGTTAGAAGTTGGAAAACAGCTAGGGAAACATATAAAAGTTGTAAGATCAAATAGAGGAGGTGAGTACTTTAGAAAGTACACAGAACTAGGGCAACAAAAGAGACTTTTTGCATTGTACTTACAACAAGAGGGAATCATTGCCCAGTATACAACTCCAAGTACAACATTTCAAAATGACGTTGAGGAAAGAACGAATAGGACCCTGTAAGACATGGTTCAAAGCATGTTTTCAAAATCACAAGTTCTAGAATTCTTATAGGGATAGGTAATTAAAACAGCAAACTACTAACTTATTTGAGTGCTAAGTAAGGTTGTCTCCTCTACACCTTTTAAACTTTGGATAGGAAGAAAACCAAGCCTTGCACACCTACATTGTTGGGGATGTAAATGTGAACCAAGACCAAGACTATATAATCTACATTAAAAGAAACTAGACATGAGAACCACAAGCTGTTAATTTGTGGGAAAGTACACAAGCATCACAGTGGTATGCTACCATGTAGGAAGAATTGAAGTCAATGGAAAAGAATGGAGTTTGGAGTTTAGTTGAAGGATGCAATGATATGAAGCCTATAAGGAATAAATAGGTTTTCAAAACTAAACAAGACTCAAATTGTAATATTAAGAGACACAAGAAGGTGTTCCAAAGGTTAGGAGGAGACTTAGAGCCCAAGGGCTTGTCTGAAGTATTCAGAAATTATGAAGCCTCTAAAGAGATGGAAGATAAGAAAGCAAATATGCCAAGATAGGTGGATGGGTGGATGGGTGCCCGAATTGATGTGGCAAAGGATGCACGAGCATGAATGGATCAAATTGTGTATCAGATTGGAGGAAAAAAAGAAGAAAAGTACCTGGACCCAACAACTTCCACGTAAACATGGCTTATGTGTTATCAGCCATGTTATGTGTCGAACCAGGTCAACCAGCCACAATGGAGTGTGATTATTTAGCACCAGAACCAATGATGGCACTTGTTAGTGTTGAGGAAGTTGGGAAAGAAAGATCAAGCATGGCAGACTTGCTCGAACTTACATAAATAAGACTGGGATGATGTATTCTGACCAAACGGTGTTCACTAGATCGAGCCTAGCCATGGTAAACCATCTTAAGCCTATATACGTAACAGCTTATCTGGAGGAAGTACCCTTCAAAAGGGTGTTATAGATGGTGGAGCAGCAATCAATGTGCTTCCACTTAAACAGATAAAGAGGCTGTGTAAAAATGAGGAAGATCTTATTCCCACTAATTTAACAGTTTCTAGTTTCTCTCCATCATCTGAACACATAGGATATTGCCATTGGAAGTAGACTTGGGGTCTAAGCAAATCATGTTGGCATTCTTTGTGGTGGATAACAGCTCTACTTATGGAGCATTTCTAAACAGGGATTGGATTCATCAAAGTCTTTCAGTGCCCTTTACTTTACATCAACAAGTTGTTGTCTACCATGAGTTTAGAGCTGAGGAACCAGGATTTTGGGACATAATAAAGACCGAGTCAGGGTCATTTCTCCCTACAGCCAATGTTGTTGAACCAAGGTTTTATAATCCCAATGTTGGGATTCTGCAATGTTTGGGAGCTGATGAGAACGGCCGACCGACTAAAGTAATGGCCCACAAGCTTCTAGAACAAGCATTGTCTCTCACCAAGGAGGAATGAGACATGCATCATATTGTCCTTGCCTGCCAACACCAATGATGTCAGAGTAGAGGAGGAAAGACCAAGTGATTGCAATCAAGCCTTTAATCAAGAGACTGCTGGTGTATAGGAGATAGAAAAGAAAAAAAGTAGAAAGATCGGTCAAGAAAGAGGCAGAGTGGGTCAAAGAGGCTTCAAGCACTAAGAATAGAGAGGAATAAAAGTTTTGGAGAAACGAAATAGAGGCAGCCATTCACATGGCTGAGTGTGTATATGACTTAAATTGGCCAGATGATGCGCCCGAGGGTCCAAAGTCAGTTAAATTTTTATGTACAAAGCTCGACAAGCCAACACTAGAAGTACGAGTCCCTTGCAAACCATTAATTTAGGGATTGAGGAGGATCCAAAGCCAATACAACTGAGTGGCCTGTTGGAAACTGAAGATCAAGCAAAGATAGTAGACATATTGCATAAATTTAAACACTACTTTACATGGCATTATACAGAAATGCCTAGATTGGACCCCAGTTTAGTAGAGCACGAAATGCCTATGAAGGAAGGGTACAAACTTGTGAAGCAAACAACAAGGAGAATGTTGAAGGAGATAGAAGAAAAAAAAGTCAAATAAGAGATCGAAAGGCTGGTAAAGGCAGGATTTATTAGACCTGCCAAGTATGTTGAGTGGTTGGTCAACATTGTGCCTGTATTAAAAGTTGTAACTAATGTCATCCGAAGTTGTGTTGACAATAGAAACATTAATGAAGCCACGGCTAAAGATGAATACCCCATGCCTATGGTTGATCTGTCCATTGATGCGGTTACAAAACATAAAGTCCTATCTTTCATGGATGTGAATGCTTGATATAATTAGATAAAAATGGCCAAGGAAGATATACACAGGACAGCCTCTAGGTGCCTAGGACATGTAAAAGCATATGAATATGTAGTTATGCCATTCGGACTAAAAAATGTTGGTGCTACTTATCAAAAAGCAACGAATGCCATTTTTCATTAATTATTTGGGCATATCATGGACGTATACATTGATGACCTTGTGATGAAATCTAAAACCGAAGAGCAACACTTAAAAGACCTCAGACAAGCCTTAGTAAGAATGAGGACCCATGAGTTGAAAATGAATCCTAAGAAATGCGTTTTTGGAGTCGGATCGGGTAACTTTGTGGGATTCCTTGTTCATCAAAGAGGTGTGAAGATAGACAAAAACAAAGTTGGGGCTATAATGGAGTCATCTTCCCCCACCAACAAAGTACAATTGCAAAGGCCATTAGGGAAGATCAACTTTTTAAGGAGATTTATTGCTAATCTGGCGGGCAAAATCCAACCATTGACTCATTTACTAAGAATGAAGAATCAAAAAGAGTTTAAATGAGGCCCAAAACACCAAGAGGCTTTTGAAAAAGTGAAAGCTTGCCTAGCCTCTCAACCAGTACTTATGCCCCCTCATAGGGGGAAACCTTTGAAGCTCTATATCTTTGCCTCTAAAAAGTCAATAGGAAGCTTCCTGGCTCAAAACAATGAGGGAGGAAAGGAGCAAGCAATATACTACCTCAGTAAGATACTTACTGAGGTAGAAACAAGATATACCCCAATTAAGAAGCTATGTTTAGCTTTATACTTCACTGCTTGCAAGTTAAGGCATTACATGTTGCCTTGCCACATCCATATCATTGCCAACACTAATGTGATCAAATACATGTTGTCTAAATCAATGCTAACTGGAAGAACTGGAAAGTGGATTCTAGCACTATTAAAGTTCATCTTTCAGTATTTACCCCACATGGCAGTAAAGGGGCAAGCAATTGCAGATTTCTTGATCGAGCACCAAGAATCACATGATGAACTGGTCAACAACCGAAGAACTCTGGAAGTGACCAATCTTTTGATCCCACCAAGCAAAGATCACTCTGGCAAAGAAGAGTGGATCCAGCAAGAAGTAAGGAGAATAACTACCTATGGATCACTCCTTGGAGGTTGTATTTTGATGGATCTTGTACTGAACATGTTGGAGCTGGGATTGTCATTATTGATCTAAAGGGAGTTCAACATTGTTATTCATTCCTTTTGTATTTTCAAGATACTACCAATAACAGGGTAGAGTACGAGGCATTGATCATTGGCTTGGAAATCCTGATAGAGTTGGGGGCAACTGAAGTTGAGGTGTTTGGTGATTCAGAGTTGGTGATTAGTCAAGTGAATAAAGACTACAAGTGCAAACACATCACAATGGCAGTTTATTATGTGGTAGCTACTCAGTCGTTAAGTTATTGGAGTACGGAAGTATCAATCACCCATGTTCCCAGAAAAGTAAATTTAATTGCCAATAAGATGACATAGTTGGCTTCTGGAGCATAGATTCAAGAAAAAAAGTTTGAACTAAATATGGAGGTACAAAGAAGAAATCTCCCTTTTATCTTTAAGAGAAGGTTCAATTTAGATATAATGACCAAGAAATCTGAGCTAATAAACTAGAGAACACCCATTACTTGGTACTTGAAAAACCCTTCTTCTCCCATAAGTAATAAGATTAGGCAGCAAGCAACTAAGTTTGCCATGTGGGACAAAACTTTACTGAGAAAGACTCCAAATGGACTCATATTGAAATGCTTAGGCTTGGAAGAATCAATGAGGGTAATGGTTAAAATGCATGAAGGTATATGTGGAGCACATCAAGCTGGAACCAAGATAAGGTGGTTGCTGAGAAGGTATGGCTACTTTTGACTCGACATAGAAAAGATTTTAAAGCTTATGCCAAAGGTTGTGAAGAATGTCAAAGACATGGACCTCTCCTACATATACCCTCGATACCCTTGAATCCAATAGTGAAGCCTTGGTCTTTCAGAAGATAGGCAATGAACTTCATCAGGAAAATTTACTCAGCTTCCAGCAAGGGGCACACCTTCATAATTGTGGCAGCAGGCTACTTTACCAAATGGGTAGAAGCTTCAGCTGTGAAGACTATCACTTCAGCCACTGTGAAGAAATTTATTGAAACCAAGATCTTACATAGATATGGGGTGCCCGAGACGATTGTTTCAAACTGAGGGCCATCTTTTATTTTGAAAGAAGTGGAGGAATTCGCAAACAAGTTCAAGATAAGGATGATCCAATCTAATCCTTATTATCCCCAATCAAATGGTCAAGCAGAAGCTAGCAATAAGATCTTGGTGAACATTATTAAGAAAATGGTGGCAGATAGCCTAGAAAGATGGCACGAGAAGTTGGGAGATACTCTTTGGGCTTACAGAACTTCGAAGAGAGTAGGAACTGGGACTACCCCTTATGCCTTAACCTTCAGGGAAGATGCTATGCTCCTTATGGAAAACAATGTAAGTTCTGGGAGACTTCAAAACTAGTTTGGTCTGCATAGTGAGGAATATATCCAGGCCATGTGTAAAGGGATTGAAGATCTGGATGTAGCCCAAATTAAAGCTCTAAACAAGATCCAAGAGGGGAAAAAAGCTGTTGCCTGAGCTTATAACAAGTGAAGTTGAAAACCTTCAAAGAAGGAGAATTGGTATAGAAGGAAGTTCTAACTTTGGGAGCACAAGTTAAAGGCTTTGGGAAGTAGAGTCCCACTTGGGAAGGTTCTTTCACTATCAATCAAGTATTAGACATAGGAGGGTACTACTTGACAGATTTAGAAGGAAACTTGCAAAGGCATCCAATCAATGCAATGTTTTTAAAGAAATATCACCCAACTTTATGGGATGTCAGAGATTGTTAAATATATGAAGTTTAAATAGTGGCAGAATTGTTGAAGCCTTTTTTGTTAAAACATGTAAAAGAAAATAGACAAGTCAAAGTAGAGCAAATGGGATTTTTTATTCATAATGGCAAAGAGTTACAAAAATCCTAGCCTAACAAGTTCACATCCCTAGCTAATGCAGCTATCCTGGAGTGATAGGTTTGCATGATGGTAAAAATCCGATCAGGTTCTCCAAGGGAAATGTTGATGTTGCCTAGTTGGGCCTTATAGTTCATCCACTTCGGGTAAAGCTTGCTCGAGAGGGTTATCTGCTCGGCCTTCAAAACAGAGAACTGCTTATCCAGTTTCTGGATCTCAAAGGCAACCACCATAATGCGGTCTTCCGTAGCTGAGCCCTTATCCACTAGCTGATGTAGAGAAGTTGAAGTTCGAAGATGCTTCTTCCTATAGCACTTCACCTGATTGGCTTGCCTCTCTACCCAAATGTGTTGATCTTTTAGAGCCCTTAAGTTCTCAAAGAATAAGAGAAAAGACTCGTACTGAACCTTTGACATTTGCTGAGCTTGACACAACTCAGTAAGTACTTTCTTTGCTTCAGGGAGAGCCTTGAGGCTGAAAAAGGCAGTGGAGTCCCTCTACATCCACTCCCCAAAGACTTGGCGCAAATCTTGGAGATGTTGGGGTTCAGAATGGCGTCTTGGAGACCTCAACTTGGTCCTGATTTGCCCAAACTCTCTTCCTAGTTCGAGCAATGAGGCCGTGGCTGGAATAGAGGTGAGAGGATGGGGCATTACTCCACCACTCCAGGAGGTAGCAGTGGTGGAGGCAGCTTCAATCAAAATAGAAGGAAGAGGCCTAGAAATGGAGATGGTCATAGCAGTCTTCCTAAGAAGCTTTGAGAGGCCTAGGAAAAATCACATTACGAGCTGTGAGCAAGAAGACTTGCCCGAGCCTTCACTAGAAGGCTATTTTGAACAGAGAAGGGAGTGAGTTAGTGGACTAACTTATACTTAAACCAAAGTAAGAACATAAGTGGGAATACTTATATACCTGAGCTGAACTTTGAGCTTCTAGGGGAGGAACTTCTTTTGTCACAACTATATTGGGAGAGGCAGGTGGGCTGGCCTGAGAATCAGCTTGACCACGGGTATCTCAGGGACTATAGGCTCCCCAGAAGCTGGTGGGGCCCAGTTTATGGTCTCGAGCACTGGAGGAGACTGGAAAACGGCAAAACAAAGTAA
>JAOTRO020179063.1:0-11496 GCA_028566515.2 Pyracantha coccinea | reverse complement strand
TTGACAGACACTTCATTAAGGAGAAGTTGGATGGGAATATTATTCAATTCCCGTTCGTAAAGTCAGAGGATCAATTAACAGACATCTTAACTAAAGTTGTTGCTAGTCAAGTGTTCTACAACTCTCTCGTCAAGTTGGGCATGAACGACATTTATGCACCAACTTGCGGGGGAGTGTTGGAGAGTTGACATTTGTAATTAGCTTAGTTACATGTTTGGGTCATTGTAATCAGGATGTAATTAGGATAGATATTATTTGGTATTTCTTTCCTTGTAAATCAATGTTGTACAATATATATTTCCCTCATTTGTGAGAAGAATAACATAAAAAAATTAAACCCCAAAATAAGCCCTAATTAGCAATTCTTTCCATCCATAATGCATAACCAAAACTTGTCTCTGTATCTACTAACGATACTTTATCAAATAAATACCAAGAGAAAATTTGAATAAAACGACAAGTATCCCTACCTCATGGATAAATTTCCTATACTATAAAATGTTTTCATGCTTTACAGCTCCACCCACTAAATATGTTGGATATATCTATTATCTAAACATAATTATACTGAATTATAATTTACATTATCTCGCACTCATGATCAACATCATCATGTACTTTATGAATATAGGCTGGAGAGTAAGACGCTCAAATCACATCTGCGAACAAGGAAATGTTTTAATGGCAGAAAGATAATGTTTAGTGTTTATGCTGGTGGCATTACTATGTCTTTGACATAAAGTGGACACGTCTCCATAAAGCTTGGTACGGAGAAAACTATGTTGGTTAAAAGCATAGAAGTGTTAAGAGAATCTATTCATAATCCGATTCAAAAGATTTAGAACCACACAATGTTGCATGCATTGACAATCTAGTAATGTTTTGTCATAATCCGATCAAGTCCAGCCAGAGTCCAGCCAATTTGGAGCACAATTGGGTTTGAAACATACGGGAAATAGTGTTTTCACCGCCGTAACCCCAAGCAATAAACAAAGAATCTCAACAAGTTATTCCAAGAGAGTAATTAAACAACCACTAACATGGTGATATTCGTTTGATTACGGTTGTCTCATAAGACAACATTCATAATATGAGTTGGATGTAGGCGTGTGTTTTCATATGAGGCAGCCGTACTGAGGAATCGCCCTCTCTGAGTGAGAGATAAGAAACTAGTTGCTTGGACGTGAGCCAACCATTATTTACCTATTTTAAATATGGAGTGTGATTGCATTTTGACCACTAGGGTTTAACAAGTTAAATTCAGCTTACTACAGTTGCAGCTTATACACCAAACGCGTTGATCCGATTAGTTTAAGCTGTTATAATGTGAGCCTCAGCCAACCATTAGATTTTGTTCCAAAAGCGAAACAAAATATGCTACATTATTCACCTATATACTTGAGACATATAATTACCAAAACTCAGTAAAATCGAGGAGAACTCTCCTTATGATTAATCTAAAGAGTTATCCACATGAAATTTTCCATGCAAAACCCCACATGCAAAATACCTGTCATAACTTTGTCTTTAACTAGGGTAAATTACATGGAAACCTACACTTTACTGAAACCCCTACTCAACCAAAACTTATTTTGATGAGCTAAATTAAAGGGAAACTAATAAAAATAGCTTGAAAACTTTGAGTTTTAACGAAAATGACAAAAATGTGTTGTAAGTGAATAGTACCATGATTGACTTTTTAGAGTAAAAATGTGGTTTTTCGTTAAAGTGAATAGTACCGGGAGCTTTTTGCTAAAGCTCCCCTAAATTAATGTTAATTAGCTCGAAGGCCTGAGGACCGTACAATATTATCCAAGAAGGTTGGTCGAAGAATGTAATTCCAACATAATAATCCAGACAGGTAGCCGTCTCGAAGTCTCTTTCTTTGGAGTTGAAACATGCATTTAATTACGTGAGACTTTTTTTTGTTTAACTATCTCACGTAATGTCCGCATCTGCATGAAAAATGCACATATATACTGCCTCACACCATTTCATTTTCCATCAACAACTGTTTTAGTTGATATTATCGTTGTTGTATTCCCTCGTCGTCCAAGGAAAAACTGAGCTTTCATGGAGAAAGAACCCGCATTCACGACTTATTCAACTATGCAATTGCCTCCGGGTTTCAGATTCCATCCATCAGATGAAGAACTCATCGTTCACTACTTGCGAAACAAAATGATTTCGCATCCGCTTCCAGCTCAGTTGATCACAGAGATCGATCTGTATAAGTATAATCCGTGGGAGCTACCCAGTCAGTACTGAAGCATTCACTCATTTCATTCCTCCATGGTTAATCCTTCGATTTGGATTACACAGTAACAACCGAGTGTATATGTTTTTGAATTGTTTGTTTTATTACTTAATTTTTGCAGACAAGGCTTTGTTTGGAGAAGATGAGTGGTACTTCTTCAGCCCGAGGGACCGGAAGTATCCGAATGGGGAGAGGCCTAAGAGAACAGCAGCTTTGGGTTATTGGAAGGCTGCTGGAAGTGACAAGCCAATTCTCACCTCTTGTGGATCGAAGCAGATAGGAGTGAAGAAGGCTTTGGTCTTTTACACCGGTCGAGCTCCTAAAGGGGTTAAGACTGAATGGATCATGAACGAGTATAGACTGCTCGACTGTACGGTTAACCCCTTGAGACCCAAAGGTTCTATGAGAGTAAGTAAACAGAATGAGATACTGAGTTTGCATATTATATATATGTATCTCAAAAAATGGAACAAACAACTTAAAGGCATAAGCTTACTAATCAACCAATATATACTGTACTTTGTTTCACATGTGAGAAATACTAGCATCAGTTATTCACACGTGTGTCTTCCTGATAACTGTTGATCCTCACACCCATAAACTGTTTAAAGTCGCTCATGCTCTATCAAACTCTCGTGCTAGCCTAGCTAGCTAGGTTCCCTCAAAATTCAACATACTCAATCTTGCCTTGTACTATAGCTAATGTCTTTTTAAAGGTGAAACACAGATGATAGAGGTACTAAACATTTTAAATCTTAAAAATCGTTGCTTCAGACCATGCTTTGATTTAACTATTTAAGTCGTCTTCATGGTTGTTTTTCACTACGGCTCGGTAAATTATGCAGTTCATACATCGACTTTGATCAAAACAATCTGATCAAAGGCAATACATTAAAAAATGCTTCGTGTTGTAACAGTTGGATGATTGGGTACTATGCCGAGTTGAACGGCGAGGAAACACCACAAAGAACACATATAACGCTCAAGACATCTACAACACTGAATTTTGGAGGTGCCTACCAAAATCTGGGCCAACAGTACAGCCTCCAAATCGAATCCAACGTGCTGATATAATCACAGATTTTCTATACAAAGACTGTCGAGTATTAGCTTCCATTCTCGCCGGTCAACCTCCATCACCGATAGAGACCTCAAGTGCGAGCTTTCAAGGGAGCAAAGATAGCTATCTAGTCGGCTCAAATAATAAGGTAAAATCCACAGTATCAATTTCTTCTTCGGGCATTAATTCCACACTAAAAAGGAAGATTAGAGAAGAAAATACGAAAGAAAATCTCTTTCCACTCATAAATCTAGAAAGCAAGAACAAAGATGGGAACGTTCTGCCTAGCAAGAAACTAGCAGCTAGCAATGTTGTCAACTGCTACATCCCAAACCACTTGCAAAATGACATACCCAAAGCAAATCCAACTGTTCCAGCCAACTTTGAGGAGTTTAATGAAATGGCCTTCCTCGCTACATACTCCTCGTAATAAAGTCCTTGATGAAAGCTAAGTGCCCTTGACGAATGAACACATTCAGAAGGCCATAGTTTCTGGCTGTACAGCATGAAGTGTGAACAAGGTGTACAAAGCACGATATCGATTTGGCCTCCAAGATTGGGTAGTACATATAACCAGTTCAATAATCTACAGCTGTTGCTAGTTAACTCTGTTTATGTGGAGAATGCTCTCCTGGTTGGGAATAAATTACCACCCTCATAAGAATGTCTAAGTTCATGCTTGATCAAGGATGGGAAAAAAAGAAAGAAAATAAACATTTTTCAGTGTAATAATATGTAAATTAGTACTGTCAAATACTGTTATAAATTCTTTCCATGTACAAAAAGATAATTTGACATTCTATAGCATAATCTTTTCGTAGTGCAACTTAATTTGCTCACCCCCTAAAATAAGGGTGATGCTCACCAAACTAATATAACGGCAATAAATTGGGGTGAGCATCACACTTACTTTAGGGGGTGAGCAAAAATGCACTCAACAATATGGATTTGGATCGAACTACGCAGTGTAAAACTATATAAGGCAAATTGATGCTCAATAAATTCATTGAATTAATGACAAGTAAAGACATAAATAAAATCTAAACTACAAATTTTCCACATTGTTGGGAGAAAGAACCACCATGAGCAAGAAACTGTATATAATCATCTTCAAGTAGCCAAAACCAGATTAGATAATTAACGTTGCACTTGAACGGAAGATGTTAAAGAAATACAAGCTAGCAAAGCCTTAGAAAATGGAAGAATGTAATACCACATCAGATATGATCCGATAAGCTGCTGAAGTCTTTTTAAAGTAACTTCATCGCAGTAGTAAACAAAACAGTTGAATATCTCATTTACTCAAGGAAAGAAAAGTATGCTAAAGCATTCAGAACACGCGAAATCAATTCTTAGACAACCCCGTGAAATAAATGTGGCATAAACTGTCTTATGAGTTATTTTCCGGAACATGAAACCAATTTCACAGAATGTTTAAGTACTCTACATCAGGAAGTGTGTGTATATAAGCTTCTTAGCATTTAGGAACCACGATTTTAAGGTTTTCTCAGTAAAAAGACAGAGAGAATAATTACTTGTAAAGATAGAAGGCGATTCCCAGAACAATACAAAGCAAAATAATGTCAATTCAGAAATTCCAGCTCGACCCAAGTTTCTTATTAGTAGAGCCCTACCTGTATGATGCAACAATTAAAACTGATCAATATGGTCAGCGTACAGATACCTTGTTTGGATTTTCCTTGAGCCTAACACTGTAACTTTTTATGTCAGATGTAACCTTGTCCACCTGTAAAAGCATCAAAACTCCATCACTAAGTAATGAACTTAAAATGTTACCAACACTATTTCTCACCGGTGTCGCCGGAAAGATTAGGATTCTAGTTAGAGAAGAAAATCTCACTTTTGTTTCTATCTCCTCAACTAGTGGGAGTTGTCGGTCCAATTCCTGAACATATCGAAACAATGATCAATGTTTGAATTCCTCTAATAACACAATGAAACAGAGTTATGTGCATCGACCAACCCGCATTCATATCATGGGCCAAATCTTTCAAAGTACCCAAACCTTCCGAGATGATATCTAGACCTTCATCCTGAGCAAGTGACCAACTCAATCAAAATAACAGCATAGCTGTACTGCAGGAGAATCAAAAGCAACTGTTAACACAATAACTTTTCTTTTGCCTCAAAGAGAAGAAATAAAAGAAACTGAATTAATCAGGATCAATATATACCTGTTTCACTTTCCGCATTTGATACTCCTTCTTGAACTGACTCAATTCTTCGGTTTTGCTGGAAAAAATTCACTGTCAAAGTTCCCATCTGAATGGTAAGGGAACACATTAATATTAATAATCTATCAAAAGGCTTGACATTCATTGAAAACTATAACAGCAGAAAAATAAAAATAAAATAAAATACTGATTACCTGGTGAGTCAAATTTGATATTTTTATGAGATGTTGAAGTTCCCCATTCCCCAGCTTTTTTAGCTGCAGTTTCTGTCCCATCTGGTATCCTCTCAGGCAGTGCAAAAACCAGATCACTACGTGTTTCTAGTTCTTCTGGGGACAGCCCTTTAACCTGTAATAAAACCAAAATATGAATACAAGTTAAGCAACTTTGTTGTTGCAAATCTTTAGAGATAACAGTGGAGATAATAATCAATATTAACGAGTACGACCCAAATTCCTTTTTGTGTGGGTGTGCGTGTCTATAGGTCCAAGATGTTCACACAGTCACACTATGGTTGCCATGTTATATACTAAGGCTATATGTTGGCCACATTCTTATGGTATCTGAAGAACAATGCCGACGCCAATTCATGCTCTCGCGTTGCGGGATGATATTCTCACGCTGTGCAACTCATTATGTAGCTTTTGGATTTGGTCACGTTGGTTACGTTTTTGCTTTTCATTGTCAATGCGAATCCACATCAGTAACCAAAAAGTGCAGCATAAACATCATTAGCGGGATAAATGTTAGAAGGTTATGTCAGTTCAGGGTAAAACATGAACATGAGATATGAAATGATAATATAGGCAAGGAGTTAACACAAAGAAGATACATGAAGCCCTTTTCAGAACATTGTATTTTCTCGGAGAATGCGGAGCTGGTGAAGCGTAACGGAAAAAAATTACCTAAGAAACTCAAGAAGCAAACCCAAAGAAAAAAGAAGCAAATTCATGAAAAGTCATCAGTGTATAGTAGCTGATTGTTAGATTCTATGCAACCCCTTGAGAATTCATGTGAACGGGGTTCTCTGTCTGCTTAGGAACGTAACGCATAACTTCGTAGAGTCCCAACTCTTTTGCTAATGGTCTCGGAACATAAGTTGTATTATAAAGAGGAAACGCAAGATCTCATGGAATATATCTACAGAGGTTACAGTTGTCTCGTTTCGCCTGGCCTCTAGGGAAGCACGTTTGCTTCCACTCTGTCTTCCTAGTCTAGTTCCTTGTAGCTTCTGCAATTTCGTTGACGATGATTGTTTTGTTCCTTTACTACAAGAACCACTCTTGTTTTGTTCACCTCTTGCGTCGATGATAGACACACAGTAAACAGTAACAGTCAGGCTCAATCCACACCATTTTCCAAAACCAAGAAACTACCGACTTTTTTCGACCACAAGAAACTATCGACTTTGGAGAGAAAGCCAGCATTTAGATAAGAATGTCACATCAATTAGGAGGTATTCTGATGCAGAACAAAACCAAGGGTATTGAGGAGAGGGGAATAGATAACCTGGGATTCGCTCAACCAGAGGCAACGGAGCTAGCTGACGTCGCTAATCGTGGATTTGCTCACACCACCAAGCCAAATGCTTGATTAAGGAAGGAGAAATCACTCACTTCGATTACACCAAGCAAAATATATTTTAATTCATTCAAGTCTAGCATTGGCTTCTTATACATCAATATTTAAAGGAACTAAAGATAAAGAAGCATAAATAGACCACAACTTCCTAATAAACTTTCTGAAAATGACTTAAACAAGTTCCTATGTCATTAAAATAAATTACAATGCCATTATTATTTGAATTTCCAATGCCAATGAGAAGTTTTCAATTTTTTTTAAAGCCTTGGCTCCCTCATCATTCTCCCTTTCTCGAAGAAAACTCATCCTCGAGTTTCATTTGGTCTTCCTCGATCTTTGGGATGACCTTGTAGATTCTTCCACAACAACCACAATAGTAAAATGAAGTTCACGGCGATCAAAGTGTTCCAAGCCACAAAATATTCATGAAAAGACCATTTCCCCATTCTTTCAAACGTTGTAGGCCTTGGTTCCTTCTTTTTGATTGAAAATGACCTCCAACCACTATAATGCATCTTGAAACCCCTTAGAATGTTCTCTGTGATAAATCTGTAAATCCAACCTATCTCTAAACCCCATTCAGTTTTGTCTTCATAACCGCAACTTATCACATGAGTGGCCTCTTTAAGCATCACTGCTGGGCTTGAGGAAGGAGGGACACCGCCTTGTTCCATCCATGTTGAAGTCACAAAAATTGTAGACTGTCTGAAATTCTTTCCAAAATTCATTTGGGACATCAGTAGCACTTTGCCATCATCCATTCCTTGTAGGTTTGAAGCATCTCCATTTGCATCATGCTTGGAGTACTTTGGAAGATCCTTGTAGCATCCAAAAGACGAATAGCAATAAGAGCTTACCATCTGATGCATGGAAGGCTCGCTGTTATTAACTTCATTCACAAAATGATTATTGGCTTTGTCTTCATCAACGTACTCATCATAAATTGGTGGTGAATTCCAATCAACAAAACTAATCTCTTCAACGATGTGATCTTGAAATGAATTGATAATCATAGTCATGATCTTCAACTGCAGCGGAAAATCAACTCTGATACCACTTGATGCAGGACATAACCAAGAATAGATAATCTGGGATTCGCTCAACCAGGGGCAACAGAGCTAGCTCATGTCGCCAATTGTAGATTCGCTCACACGGCCAAGCCAAATTCTTGATTGGGGAAGGAGAAATCACTCAAGTCAATTGCACAAATCTAAATATATTTTAATTCGTTCAAGTCTAGCAATGGCTTCTAATACATCAATATTTAAAGGAACTAAAGGTAAAGAAGTATAAATAGACCACATCCTAAGAAACTCTCTAAAAATGACTTAACAAGTTCCTATATCATTAAAATAAATTACATGCCTTTATTATTTGAATTTCCAATGCCAAAGAGAAGTTTTCAATTTGTTTTTGTTTTTTTTTTTTAAAAAAAAGCCTTGGCTCCTGCATCATAGTTGGTACGTTCATATTTTTGTATGTATTTGGTACATTTATATATTATTTTGGTACGTTTATATTTATGTTAAAAAAACATATTTGGTTTGTTACTCTATATATCTTCTTGGTACGTATGCGGTACGGTTAAATATATTATCTGAGCGTACCAGCCTCAAGCCATCGAAAATAGAGAATACGTCTAATTATCTCACATAATATCAATATAAAATAGTGAAAACAACCACTAATTGAAATGGATAAGTCCATTCAAAATTCAAAAATGAGAATTGGGAGAAGAAACCATACAACTAAAACGTGGGAGAAGAAATTAGCTTCCTAAAACAAAGGCCAGAAATATATCAACCTAAAAGGATATATATGGAATTTAATAATTAACATTTTAAATTAAAAAGAAACACAATAATTACATGTAATCTAAATAAATATAAAAATGTTGACATGACTATTGTTTAGGCGTCCTAATCAAATTTCAAAATAGAACCAAGTTTAATCTAAAGAGTATTAGAAAAGTGTAAAGGATTCTAATTTTCCCTTCATATTTTTGGACTTATTTACAATTATTACTATGATGAGGCAAGTTTCTTTAAGACCAAAATAAAAAGATAATAATTTATTATAATGTGGAGTTTATTCTTATTTTATAATTGGCTTAAGTTGGGACCATAAATTTAATGACTATAAAAAGGTTATTCTTCATAGTATCGTTTTACTATTATTTTATTATCACTAATTATCTTTTTAATGATAAAATTCACTATAGAAATTAAATCTCTTCCTAATTATCTTTGTAATTATTTCTTCTTGTTTCGTTTTCTTTTTGTTATTTCTTCATCTTCTTCATACTCTAAACTCCATTCATATATGTTATTTCTCCTTCTTCATCCTCTAAACCCGATTCATATATTTTATTTCTAATTTTTATAATCAACCTATATCACATGTAATTAAGGCTGAAATTTTTTTTTTTCGAAAATACCAAACCAAACCAAAAAAATCACGATCCTATACCAGAAAATTCCAAAACCGATACTACTAAAAATTTTGAAACTCCATACCAAACCGATCTCGAACCTTTCTGTATGAGAATCGGTATTACATATTCAATGGTTTGGGAATCCCGAACCGAACCAAAAAAAAATATATATATTTATTTATTTATTTTGGTTGCATGCTAAATGTTGAATTTGAGTAGTTTGATAGTAGACTATATTAGAAACATAAGTATGAAATTAAGTATTTTGGAACTTTGGAACGTCAATTTGACTTCGTATGAATGAATTGGTATTTCAATTGATATAAAATTGAGCAACAAAATTTCAAGCCAAAAGCTCAAATTTTAGCCCACAGCCCAAAAATCTCAAATTTCAGCCCAAAACACAAAATCTAGTCTCGATCCATCTTGAAATACTGAAAACATTTGTAATCCCGAAAATTAGGAATACAAAATTTTAGTTCAAGATTGGTCTACAATTCCGATCCCAAAAAATTTCGGTTTGGAATTCAGGATGCATTTTCGATTTGGGATCCCATATTGAACCACCCCTACATGTAATTGTATTTATCTTCTTATATGTCAAATTCTTTTTTATAGTATCACATATTAATGTGTCTTGCTTGTAGGTATATTATGTTTTTGTGCCTTTTAATTTTAATTACATTTCATATCTTGTTTATAAGTATATTATTCATTCATGTATTTCTTCCTTGAATTAGATCGTATACTGTGTAGGTGAGTTTATGGTAGTGTATTAGTTTTTTGTTAGAAGAAAATATAATATCAGACTTTACTTAATAGCATGTTAATTTTTTGAACACAAATCTAAATGCCCCTTTTTTTTGTCCAATTGAAATAAATATATTTTCTTAGAAGGAATTATTTTATTAGGTATTATTAGTGATACTCTCAAAATCGAGTTGAAGAAAAGATTCTATATTTAATTAAAGTGTTATTAGAATATTCAATATCCTAGTAGATATGATGTTGAATTTCCACCTATGTGTCATGAGTTCAAAGCTCATAATTCTCTAAATTATTGTAATAACTCTGAACCTTCCTCTGACATCTAAATAATAAAAAAGAAAAAAATGTACGCAATTGGTTAGAAATTACATTCATTTATTTGAGATTTAATTTCATGATGTCTAAGATTCTAAAAGACGCTAGGCGCTAGTCGGGCGGGCTAGGGCCTAGCGCTTAGGCGGCTAGGGCCTAGCGCTTAGGCGGCTAGACGGAGCCTAGGCGGATTTAAGTAAATCTAATATATTTCGTGTAAATAAGTGTCTGCATATACTTTAAATATATATAATTTCATCATAAACTACAAACTAGAATGACATATATATTATGAAGTATTGGAACATAATGAAAAATGAGGAACAAGGATATAGTGTGTGTTTATTTAAGTATGCAACAAGTTTCTTACAATTTATTGAAAAAAATAAAATGCAAAATGAAAGTTATATATTTTCTGTTTAAGTGAGTTGTGACCTAGGCGGGTATGGGCAAGCTAGGTGGGTGTCTAGGCGGTCTAGGCCGGCGCCTTAGCAGGTCTAGGCGCAATTTCTTAATTTTCAAACGCCTAAGCATTAATCGGGATAGTGGTCAGCCGTTTAGCGCTTAGGCGGGGATTTTTAGAACAGTGATGATTTCACAAATAGACTACTAACTGATATAATTAGAAAACTTCCAAACTTTTCTATTGAAACGTACATTTTTAGCCGTTTTAGAATCATTTCTAAACAGAAGAACCGAACTGAAGTGAAATTGTTTTTTTTTTGGAGAAATTGAGACTTCAAAAAATTTAAAAGAAATGATAACAAGGCTTTTTCAAAAGTGAGGTTCTATGAACTCTTTGTCATCTCATATTTTTTTACACAATATTTTATAATGTTGACATAAAAATTAACATTAAACTATAGATTTATAAATGCGTTTTTTGAGA
>JAOTRO020179045.1:0-11498 GCA_028566515.2 Pyracantha coccinea | reverse complement strand
ATAGGCTCCTTTATTTCAATCATTTAATGGGCAAAATTTTGCAGACCTAGCACAGTAGATCAGTGTGCTCCCCCCCTCCCCTCCCTCTTCTCTCACACTCAGTTCGAATCCCTCTCCTTGTAGCTTAGATTAGATTCATTAGAATATCGGTTGAGAATCAAAGATCATTTGTTGCATCCAGTTCTTCTAGAGCGCGGTGTAGAACTTATAAAACTTATATAGCTCAAAGTTTCTGCTGATTTCATTACCAAATAAAACTTATATTACACACAGAAAAGTAGGGTTCGCCTTGCCCTTTCATTTCACATTGATTTGTTTTCTGTTGTTCTTTGAATATGGATGCCTTTCAGTTGATGCTCTCCGACAAATTGCTACCACGATGGGGGCCAAATATTGGAGTTTCGAAGCTGGTGCTGGCGCTTGCCGAATTGATACGGTGGGTGTAACAAAGAAGAAACCAAAGGGATCCCACAAAAATATCGATTGCGTATGCAACTTTGAGAACAACACTGTTTGTCATGTCATAAAACTGTATGATTCTGAACCTTAAGTTTCACCTCGATTTTTCCATGACTTAAGAAAAAGGCTATGCCTTCCTTGTCACAAAGCTTTGAATTTCGGTAGTTTCTGCTTAATACTTTAATTATTTGTTTAACACTTTACAGAATGATCAAGGGTTATAGTTTACCGGGTATGCTTCCACCTCAACTCGTCAAACTTCCTTACCTCCAAGAAATGTATGAGCTATCATATTCGAATTACTTGAGATTCAAGACTCGGATGATACATATCTTTATATCTTAATTAAAAGTACATTCCTTTCCTTGTAGCGATTTTTCTTACAACTATCTCAATGGTACAATACCAGGGGAGTGGGCTTCGATGAAGTTAACTTCCATGTGAGCCTTTTTGAATGTCTGATAAGAAATTAATTTTGTAGCACTGTATATTTATTAGTGAATTTTCGCAGTTCTGTTCTTGCCAATCGCTTATCAGGCGAAGTTCCAAAGGAGTTGGGAAACATTACCACTCTGACATATCTGTACGTTTCAAATTTTGGTTTATCTCAATTTAACTTGAATACTGCGTTTTGATTCGAGTGCTTGTGATTGTAGTGAAACTATACTACATGCCTTGATAATTGCTACTTGACCTATAGATGAACAAAAGTTCCATAGGACATCATATTTGTTATATCAACGTTCTTTTTCGCTTCTTTTATAAATCATTAGGAATCTTGAAGCAAACCAGTTTTCGGGTATTCTTCCCGCTGAGCTTGGGAATTTGGTCAATTTGCAGACTTTGTAAGTCATCGAAATTTTTAAAACAGATTACAGTCTTTTATGCTGAGTTGATAGTTCCTTGCTGCTTGTTGCAAGTGTAGGTCTATTTCCTCCAATCAGCTGACTGGAAGCTTGCCACAGATGTTTTCCGGGCTAAGAAATATAAGACATTTGTAAGATTTAATTAGATTTGTTTCTCTTTTATAGCATTATAGTGATTCTCGTGTGTGACAAGCAAACTTCTACTGAAATGCAGCCGAATGAATGACAACAACTTTAACGGAATACTCCCGGATTGGGTGCAGAATTGGAAGCAACTCAAAAGATTGTAAAATCCTGATATTATTTTAGTAAAACAAGCTGTTCCCTTTCGAATTTTTAAATTTTTTATGGCATGTATTGATCTTTTTTTCTTTCCAAAAACTTGTCTTGTTGAAGAGATATGCATTCAAGTGGACTGGAGGGACCGATCCCATCAAATATTTCTCTTTTGTACAATTTGAAAGAGCTGTGAGTAATTTCGATCCTCATTCTGCTAAGTTGCTTTTTTGCGTGATATTTCCTGCAGATTTGATTAATTGTTCTATGCGTTGTGACATGTCCTTGTATAGGAGGATTAGCGACACAAATGCGCCAAGTCAGGAATTTCCAATGCTGAGATATATGACAGGCCTAGAAACATTGTATGTTCGAGAGATCTTTGGATTTGAATACTTTGACACGTATATGCCCAAGCGCACACTCACACACATATTTCTATCCAGTAGCTATAACTATGAGCTGTTTGATGCTGATTAGTTAACTAATTGAAGGATTTTGAGGAACTGTAACATTTCTGGAGAGATCCCTGCATATATCTGGTCCATGAAGAACCTGGAGATGTTGTAAGTAATTGAAGTTGTAAAAACTCTACTTTTGATGCTTGAAATTGAATCACCAAACACACAGACACATACATGAGTACGTGTCTATGAATGAATGTCTGCAATGAAGAGGTGTAATACAGAAGTCTCCCACTCTACTGATGGAATGAGATATCTTGCCAATTAACTTTTTTACAAGTAAACAAAATTATCAGACTAGAATCAGCACCGTTCTCTGGGGGAGGAATGTATGTCGAGTGCAAAAATATAGTTCATTTTTTCAAACAATGTTTCTTAGATGAAATCAACCCTTTACTTTATTCTGTCATATATCTGGTTAATGAATCTGTGTCAGGATGGAGATTAATTGATTGTGATTATTTGATTGCTAGGGATCTCAGTTTCAACAAGCTAGCGGGTAAACTCCCATCCACGATAGGAGTTGAGCTTCTGAAATTTGTGTAAGTGAGAAATGCAGTAACCAAATTGAGAACTCAGCATCTTTCTTGAAAGTACTGATGTACATTACTAATACTTTGTGTTTCTTTGATTAGCTTTTTGACTGGAAACCTGCTAAGTGGAAATGTGCCAAAATCAATCTTGCGAGAGGGAAGTAATGTGTACGTTTGTTTCCTGACATGCTTCCAATTAATACCTCATTTATTTTTTTTTTTATATTTGCAGTCTACAAAGTTCTAACTTCTGAGTATATACTGTTTTTGCAGTGGTTTGTCATACAATAACTTCACGTTGCAAGGCCCTAAGCAACCGGAATGTCAAGAACACTCGTCAGAACAAATAATTTTCTCTATGTATTACTTTCTACATTGAGGTGGTTTAGGAAAACTGAGTTTTTTTAAAAACTGTCATGTTTCAGGAATCTAAATCTGAACTTGTATCGGAGCTCTTCAAAGGAGGATAACTTGTAAGATGCTTCTTTTTGTATCGAAGCTCCCTATTTTTTTCTTTTCAATTTCTTAACTACAAGACAATGAGCCAAATTTTGCTCAAATCTTTCTGCTCATTCTGTGAAAAAAAGGGGAATTCTTCCGTGCTTGAAGAATTTTAAGTGCCCACGATGTAAGTATACATACTAGAGTTCGAGCATATTTATCCTTGCTTTTGTCCTTTGGAATTCAAAGTTGTAAGGATGATTAGCTATTGCATAGTGCTTAATGCCTAATTCATATTTATCGTCAGTTGTTACAAATGTTTTTGGCAGTTTCAAATTGTATGCATATTAATTGCGGTGGAAGTGACATAATTGTCAAGGACGAGAATCACAGAAAGTTCACGTTTGAAGGAGATGGAGGAGTTGAAGGTGGCAGTGCTAAATATTTTAGGAATGAGAAAAGTATGTGGGGATTTAGTAGCACTGGTGACTTCATGGATGACTTAGAACTGCAAAATACACGCTACTCTACATCTCTGGTGTCTTCCAATCTTTCTGAACTATATACAACAGCACGCCTATCTCCGCTTTCACTTACTTATTTCCACTATTGTTTAGAAAATGGAATTTACACTATAACTCTCCTCTTTGCGGAAATCATGTTCACAAATGAAGAAAGATACAGTAGTCTTGGGAGGCGTATTTTCGATGTCTATGTTCAGGTAATTCACTACACTACTCAAACTGTCTGTCTCAATATGGCTGCAAGCCTGCAACTTGAGGTTTTTACAAGAGACCATTGTTTTTCAGGAAAGGTTGGTGTGGAAGGATTTCAATATCGAATATGAGGCAGGTATGGCTCACAAGAGTTTAATGAAGAAAGTATCTAATGTCAACGTGACAAGTAACGTCTTAGAGATCCGATTCTATTGGGCTGGAAAAGGGACAACGGTGATTCCGGAGAAAGGAAATTATGGTCCCCTTATATCAGCCATCTCTGTGGTTTCTGGTGAGTCAGAGATGTCCACATTTCCTACAGTGCCATTTTAGTACCATCATATAAACCGAAGACTGACTGGTTGAATGAAGGTTGCCTGTCATATCGTAGAATCTGAAATTGTGCAAAGGTTTTTTTCGGTCTGAAAATTATGTGACAACTTTTGCAGATGGAAGGCAATTCTACATATTAGCAAATTTTAAATATTTGCTTGAAAGCACTTCTGACTTCTGAGTGACGGTAACTTGTTTAGTTTACTCGTTGGCCAGATTTTAAACATTGTAAAAATGGCAGAACTGTGCGAGCTGATTATATCACGGCCCGTGTTGGTGTTGGCACTGTTGGGGGATTATGCCTAACACTCTTCATGCTGGCAATCCTTTGGTGGAAAGGATGTTTGGGAGGAAAAAGGAGGAGACAAAGAGGTTCATATTACATTAAACCAGCCATGTCATTGCCAAGAAAATACGTTTAATAACACTAGGAACTCATCGACATACCTTATTTCCTTTTTGGAACAGATATTGTAGGACGAGATATGCAGACGCGAACTTTTACTTTGGAGCAAATCAAAGCTGCCAGCAACAACTTTGCTTCAGCAAACAAGATTGGAGAAGGCGGTTTTGGCCATGTCTACAAGGTAGCGGTTTTTATCTTCCCGTCATAGGGACTTCTCACGCTTTGAAAAGTAGATTCTAAAATTTAGGGTTGGGATGCAGGGTCAGCTACCTAATGGTTCACTGATAGCAATTAAGCAGCTCTCATCCAATTCAAGGCAAGGAAATCACGAATTTGTAAATGAGATGGGCATGATATCTTGTTTACAGCACCCTAATATAGTGAAACTGCATGGATACTGCATTGAAGAGGATCACTTATTGCTGGTGTATGAATACATGGAAAACAATAGTCTTGCACATGCCTTATTCGGTAGGTTTTCTGTCATTTTCTCTCACCCTGAACTTTTATGACTTCAGTTTGATCAACTGAAGATCTGAGTACTTAACATTTGATCACTTTTATGATTTTTCGAAAGAACGAAAAAAAATATTTGTACTGGGATGAGAAAGAAGCAATTTTTGTTGGATAATATGTAGATCAGGAGAACCATCAGATTAAATTGGACTGGCCTACAAGGTTTAAGATCTGCATTGGGATAGCAAGAGGTTTAGCTTTTCTCCATGAAGAATCAAGAATCAAGATTGTTCACAGAGACATAAAAGCAACCAATGTACTGCTGGATGCGGATTTGAACCCGAAAATATCCGACTTTGGATTGGCTAGACTTTATGAAGAGGAGAAAACACACATTAGCACCAAAGTTGCAGGAACCATGTCAGTTGCAATTAAATTTTCTTCGATGCACGTTTCCATTTTATGCATTTTTTCCTTTTTAATTGGAATAAAAAAAATGTTTGGACGCAGAGGATATATGGCACCGGAATATGCGCTATGGGGTCACTTGACCAACAAGGCAGATGTTTACAGTTTTGGAGTCGTTGCCTTGGAAATTGCTAGTGGGAAGAAAAACAACCATGTGCCAAATAACAGTTGCTTCTCTCTCCTAGACTGGGTACTATACGGCTTTCAATATCTCGAGCCATTGCATAAAATTTTGGTTTTTTGACAACTTTATGTTAATCAGTGAGAAACCTTTGGATAAAGTGAATTTTCTCTTGTTGCGTGCAGGCCTATGAGTTGCAACAAACTGGAAACTTGAAGGAGCTGATTGATGAGAGCTTAGGGAATGAAGTCAATGACAGAGAAGCAGAAGTTATGGTTAATGTCATTCTGCTGTGCACAAATGTGTCTCCATCGCTTAGGCCTACCATGTCCGAGGTGGTGAGCATGCTCGAAGGACAAACACAAGTCCCGGACATTATCCCAGACGCGAGTACTTATGCCGAAGATTTGAGGTTCAAATCCATGAGAGACGTACATCATCAAAGCCAAACACACAGTTCGGGTGGAAGGCAATCTCAGAATTCGGAAACTGTTTGGACATTTGGCTCATCCTCTTCATCACATCAGGCCATGACTTGAGTTAAATCCGACTTCTTAAAATGGCTGTAGTTTCTAAGTTTGAAAGTGTATGTACCGTACAAAAATCTGACCTCTACCATTGCTCTCTCTATTTTTCGAATGAACATTGCTTAATAAAAATTTTCTGACTTTCGGCTTTTGACAGCTCAACTATGATCATCAACTCAATTTTACGAGAAATTTTAGTATACTCCGCTGATTTTTAACTATTAGATCATTGGTCGAAGATACAAGAAGCAAGATTTAAACCACACAAAAAAATAATAATAATAATAATATAGGCTGTTCGGTGGACTGGAGCTGGACAGTATTAAGCTACTCGGCAATCGAACTTAGAACAAAAGCCGTATTAACCTGAGGCGTTCGTTTGCTATCTACCCAGTTTCAGAGAATGGTCGGCGGTGACTTATAGAAACGAGTTCGAG
This sequence comes from Pyracantha coccinea, assembly GCA_028566515.2. Classification (NCBI taxonomy): domain Eukaryota; kingdom Viridiplantae; phylum Streptophyta; class Magnoliopsida; order Rosales; family Rosaceae; genus Pyracantha; species Pyracantha coccinea. Next base: position 4,995 of record JAOTRO020179045.1, on the reverse strand, counting down.
GTACTCGGCGAACCAGGTCTGAATGGTGTTCGCGAACTGATCTGGAAATTTGGTTTAAACTCGAAATTTTCGACTTTCTCTCAATTCCGAACGTTCCATAATCCATCCAAGAAATAGATTCATACCCAACCCAATCTCGAAACCTATTAATAAATTTAAGTCCAAATTCTATGATCTACAATCTCAAACCTAAACCAACCAATTTATGGAGGAAATCAATGAAAAACAAAGAGGGGAGAGTCATGAATTGAGGGTGTTGAAATTGAGCTTCAACCATAAAATTAATAGGTAATATGTAAAGTAGCTCAATCTCTTGTAAGTACATGTAAGAGCTCTCATTTCCTATCTTTGGGATTCACTCTCAACACATCATTCACCTGTGGTGAATTTTCAAGCCTAGCACGTGGACAATACAAAATAAGATGACGTAGAGCACTTGTTGCCGTTACGCTTCACAAATTGGACAACCTGCTTTAATACCGCAAAGAAAGTTGAGTTCCACCGTATTGCCTATTCATTTTTGGATAAGTTTTAAAATCATACAACGAGGATATGTATTTTATAGTTTACCTGGGTTGCTTCCATCTCAACTCGTCAAGCCTGCTTACCTTCGAAAAATGTAAGAGCTATCAAATTGGACTTGCATGATATACATTTGAGATTCGCAATTGGATACTACATATCTTTATTTATTTTTTAATTAATTATTCAAAGTAACATTTCTGTCTTGTAGTGAATTTGCTTACAACTATCTCAATGGTACAGTACCGCAGGAATGGGCTTCAATGAACTTATATGTGAGCCATTTTAATTTATATGGTAAGGTTTTAATGTAGTAGCTACGTACGTACATCCAATACTGAATTTCCTGCAGATCTGTTATTGTCAACCGGGTAAGGTTTATCTTTCCTTTTCTTTGTATTTTTTTTAAGAAGAGTAAGATTTATGTCTCTCTTATTTTTTTATTTTTTTATTTTTTTATTTTTTTATTTTTTTCTTTATAAGGGACAAAGTTTATGTCCTTTTTAATCAGGTGTAATTTCTTTTTTATATTAATAAAATTCGCTCGTATCTTTCAGATTCTCGAAAAGAAAAAAAAAAGTTCTTGTCAATCGGTTATCAGGGGAAATCCCAAAAGAGATGGGGAATGTTATCACTCTGACATACCTGTACGTATTGAAACTTGGTTTATTTTCAGGACCTCAACACTGCATTTTGATTCAAGTTCTGGTGATTGTTGTGAAAATGTACTCATAAGAAATGATACATCAACTTTCCTTTCTTTTTCTTTCGTAAATCATCAGGAACCTTGAAGGGAACCAATTTTTTGGTCTTCTTCCTACTGAGCTTGGGAATTTGGTCAATTTGCAGACTTTGTAAGTCGTCAAACCTCTCTTTTACATTCCTAAAAAGTCTTACAGATATTTGATAGTTCCTCGCTGCATGTTGCAAATGTAGGATTCTTTCCTCCAATCAGCTGACTGGATACTTGCCAGAGACATTTTCTGAGCTAAGGATTCTAAGAGATTTGTAAGATCCTTATACTTTCATAAAACAAGAAGAAGTTCCCTTAAGAGATTTTTAAGAGATTTGTCATACATGCTCGAGCAGCCTGATATGAGATTAATACTGTGGATTTATCTCATATTCGAATAAGGAAGTATATTTTCTTTTCATTAATGACTTCTCCTATTTCAAATAAGTAAGCATGTTCTGAATGGAATCGACGCGAACCTAAAGAAAGGTTAATATGAGAGGTCTGATATAGTGACTGCTCTAAAAATGACATAATGAAGCATCTCCTGCCCTCCTTCCTTTGGGTCTTGATCAACTATTTATACACGGCGAGGACTGAAATCATCCCTTCAAGTTCCTCTCAACTAATTTGTTTGGTGTGAGAGTGTGACAGAAATATAAATCATGATATTTATCGTATAAGGAATTTTTGAGGAATTCTTTACTTATGTAGGACTTGTCAGGCTGGAAGAAACAGTGATTTGGCAACTTGGATTGGATGGTCGAACTTGAATTGAATATTTTAATTACACTTGTGATTTGAGATGTTGATGGTTGCTGACATTTTCATACTGCATGCGATTGCGACACACAGAGTAGACGTAAACGGTTCATCTTCCCTTCAAAAAGTCAGCAAAACATGCAGGAAAACAAGAAATTAAGCAAAAGCAATAGATGCAAACAATTAAATTAAATTAGTTTATTTCAGAGTATAAACAACACAATAATTGAATAGAATCATCTTATTCATGATAATTATTTCGTTGTAGACTTGTAGTGCTATCAAATTATCAATTCACATCTACCAATATTATAATATATGTATTTGTTTATCAACATTACACCGTAACAAGTCACAACTAAAAATATAAAATGCACAAAATCATGCTTAATAATCAAGCACATAACTATTAAATTAACTCAGTACCCAAATGGAAGCAGTTGCTAATTATTAAACAAGTAAAACATAAGGAAAACTAATGAAAATGGTTTGAAAACTTTAAGTTTTAACGATAATGACAAAATAAAGGGTAAAGTGAATAGTATCAGGTTTGACTTTTTAGTGTAAAAATGTGATTTTTCGTTAAAGTGAACAGTATCGCGGATTTTTTTGTTAAAACTCCCTAAAACATAAGGTAAGTCAAGGGTATCCAAAGGCTTCCCAGGCCCTTGCCCTTGACTTAGACATAAGGTCGATCCATATCTTTTGACATTGTGCGTATTTGAATCCAATTTAATAAATATTTGTTTTGTATAAAATAACAGTTAGGTCTTAGGTACTTTTGGCCAACGTTAGCTGTCATTGAATTCAATTAGCTTTTATTAATCTAACTAATTATGACATTGTTTGAACGACGTTTAGTTGATCGACAATTCCACAAGCACATGAAAAGTGAGAAAATATTGGTTAAAAAATGTTATTAAATCACTGTATGAAAAATGCTTATGCTTATTACTTAAATTGTTGACAAAGTGTGTCATGAGGACACAAGGCTTATACAGTTGTGGTTTCCAACTTGTACAAGAAAGCTCATCAATTAATCTATAATTAGATAGTGATTTAATCCGTGATTATATCACCAAGTTGCACTATCTTGCAGCATGCAGATACTATAATTTTCTCAATAACGATCGTAATTAATTGAAATTAGCACATATATGATTAGATAAATTGAGCATACATCTACAAATGTCATATCTAACAAAAACATTTGCTAATTTCTGCCCTTGTTATTTTTTTCTGTCAGCAATGTTCTATTTGAAGGTGATTTTAAATGATTGAAAAGGTTTTTAGAGAAAATGTTTTAAAGTTTCAAAAACACTTAAAGTGACTTTTTAGGATTCACTTCATTTCTATTTTTTTTACTAAAGATTAGTTTCAAAAATATTTTCAACAAAAACACTTTTTTAGATATGAGACTCATATGTATGTTGGTGGACTCTACCTCTATTAGAGAGATCGTACAAATAGATGGTAAGTGTAACATTACTCTTCAAAAATTATAAATGAGTAATGCGAGTTAAACCAAATTTTTATACCATATGATATGTCATACATAAGAAATAAACACGTGAATCAATATTTAGTAATAGTCAAATTATCACCAACTAATCATATAGTTTATAAAATTTAGTCTAAAAAATTAATCCTTCTAATATTAACATAATATAAATTTAATTTCGAAAAAAAATCAATTTTTGGAATGGTCAAACGGTGAAATTCCGTGCCATGACCCGCGTTGAACAAGTTGTACGGTGCCTTACATATTCTGGTCTTAATATGGACTTGGATTCTCTCCTATTTTATTTTTGTAACCTCCCATCTTTTTTTTAATCTAGACTATTTTAAATAACTGTGACGGCAGCCACTTACTACTGCGATTTGTGGTATTCCTTATCATTTATAACTGAAAAGTATTCATTTTGATTTTCACTAAATTATTGTTAAATTTAGCTTACTTTTCAATCCTCCAGTTTAGATAATATCGTTTATTAAAACAAATAAAAAATAAATCTGGCGGCTGAAATAAAGTCTTAAATAAAAAATATGGCTAGAATAAAGTCTTAAATATGTTTCTTCCAAAACCGACGGCCTACATCCTGATGGACCACATTTTACTTATAATTTTGGATCATGTCATGAATTATAAATTGGCTGAGATCTTGTCATGAGATTCATATTTGTTTATGTTCAAACTAATTCAAGTGGTATTTCTTTGATTTTATTATTATTTTATATTTTACACTAATTTGCACAAAAAGTAATATTTGAACTCATAACGTAATAGGTAAAAAAAAAGAAGATTATGCCACTTAGTACTATAGTCTAATGTTATTATTCTTCACTTGTAAGTGAAATGTTTTAGGTTCAATTCTCACCAAAGGCGAACCCGAACCACATTATTGCTAGCATGTTGTGAGGCTTTACCCATCTCTCATCCCTTAGTATAAATAATATCGTTTGTTTGAGAAAAAAATATCCTAACCACTAACACAATTCATCATTTACCGTGAGTTTCATTATTTTAGAAAGAAAAAGAAAAAAAACATTTGTTCTGCTATGAAATAAACCAAGAAGTGTTTAATAAATTATATTTGCATACAAAGAAAAACAATGTCAAAGGAGTTCGATAAATTTTCACGTGTATGACTATGTAATGCAATTTTGACACTAGAATTGATATTAAATTGTGAGGTGGGAGAGAGTCTATGAAGTCTCACTTTTGAGAGAGACCCCTTAACATTTATCTTACTAGAAATTGCAAGCATAACGAGATAAAATTACTACGGAGTGCTAACAACTTTCTCATTTTTGCACATACCACGTTTTATTTACTAGCAAGAAAAACCAAAATTTTAAGTACTTATTGATTGACAATCTAAAATACTCATTATACTAACAAAGAAATAAAAATAGTGGAATTTTAATATAATAAAATTTTCAGTTTTTGAATTTTAGTGAAGTATGGCATGAGGAAA
>JAOTRO020179013.1:0-11499 GCA_028566515.2 Pyracantha coccinea | reverse complement strand
ATGAATGATATCAGATTACATCAACATAATAATCGGTCAGATTAAAGAATTCGAAATCAGGGGGAGCATCCCAAACATATCAAGGTTTTAATGAGGTAACCGAAGTTGACGTATGACCCACATGAATAGTTCATTACTATTCATCCAAAGAAAAATTAGATGGATTAATATTCATATGAAGAAAAACGGATGGGTTACTATTCATGCACAATATTTCACTATTCATTTGAGGAAAGTTTGTAAAGTGAATAGTGTTGCTATAGTAATCTTTTTTCTATAAGATGAGAGCATACGGAGGAAGGAAGAAGTGACAAGAATAAGAAAGAGAGAAAAACGAGGAAAGAAAGAGGAGTTATGGAGGAAAAGGAAGAGAAGAGGAAAGAAGAGAGATGCGGAAGAAATTACCAGTGACCTAGGCTAGAGAGAAAAGAGAAAATAGTGAGAGTTATTTTGTACTCCTATTATTTCAGATAATGAAAGAAGTATTATTGCTGCTCGAGGACGTAGCCAGATTTGCCGAACCTCGTAAATATTGTGTCTTATTTACTTTATTCCACTACACACATATCGTTGACTTTACAACATGAAACAAAATGTTAAAAATGAAAACAAATTAAAATAGTTTTTTATTTTAGTTTTCATTTTGTGTCTCATCTCATTGCCTCTCCGTTCGATGTCTTTCACACAACCCTTCCTCCAACTCTTTTATTTCTCTCATGTGATGAAAATTACAAATTGAAAACGAAATAATTGTCAAGGGGCTACAAGCTTGATTGGTCAAGGACATTCTTCCTTGCATCAGAGATTTTGAGTTCGAATACGGCCTTCTCCCAATATCACTTCTATATAAAAAATAAGAACAAAATAATTATCAAAACAAGTCCGATGGACTTTGAAGCTACGCACACATTAACAAATTCAATAACTGAAAACTTCGATTAGTCCAAAACAAGATGCCTGACAAACTTGGTGCGCGCCTTATAGCAAAGTGTGTCTGTATTTGAGAGGGTGATAATTATTGTTTTAAGTTTATGATTAGCACTATGGTTCAGCTGTATTTTTTTATTTATAAATAAGAAGTGTTAGATTTGAATTTTGGGACTGGCAAGTTCGATGTCAATTTATTTTTCTTCTCTTAGTATAAATATATCTTTGTATGAAAAAATATTTATAATTCAACATTGTGATTTAGAGGAAAACTTTGAGATTCAGCAATTGTTCTGTGTTAGAAAATACCCTCCACACTGATTACTGATTTTCGAACTATAACTTGTTATGAGTGACAAATATATATTGTACTCATGATTTATAGTATACTAATTACGACAATAAAATTGTGACTACGTAATGAAAAACCATGTCGTCAACTGTGTGACCTCACTTTCCATGCATATATATAAGACGCATCTTAGTCATTTTGCGGCGGTGCAAACGCAAGTTGATCTAACTAAGTGACATGCTATCATTATATTTTGGAAATATTTTTCTTACCATTATTAAGTGATAGTGATGTTTACCACTTTATTTATCATCGTTAGATGAACTTAATTATTAAAATTTGTGTAGTGGTGTTATTTAAACGTATTCAACGATGATAAATAGGGTGATGAATATTATCAACACTTGAATGGTGAGCCAAATTACAACCCCAAATATTGTGAACGCGATCATACATTTTGAGATTTGGTGGGGAATATTATCATGAAAATAACACCACTAGGAAAAACTCAGAACTAGGTGAAGTTGACAGTTATAAGGAAGTGAGGGCTGGAATCAACAGTACCACTACTTTTCCACAATGAATAGTAGAGTAAAACACTTGGGGAATGTTATTTAGTCAAACTACAATGTGGTCTTCCCATTCAGCCCGTTGTATTTCGGATTCAAATTATCTTCATTTTTCTTAGTACAAATTAGTGTAGAATATCACTTTATTGTAATAAAAAAAAATATTTATGTTGCACACTCCAAATTTGGACTATTAATAATTTTTGACATGTTGGGGGAGGGGAAATGTACTTGAGCACAAGGCTTTAAGTGCAAAAAGTGATTGAATCGTGGGTCCTTGCTAAAAATCACAGAATTCACCGATCACCAAAAGTTGAAGAAAAAGAAATCTAGGCTTTCAAAAAAACATAGAGAGAGATGAAAGACTGAATTCTCATTCGACTTATTATCACAATTACAAATGTAGTAAGCGATAAGCTTATATACAAAGGTGGATCAATGATTATTGGGACCCTCTGCTCAATCCAGCATTGAAATATGCTTGTAAATCAAGGAAATTAGGAGTAAATTGAATTCCAAAGATCAAATTTCCCTTGATATTCCTGAGAATCCTCTTAAATCCCATGAGATGAACTGAAGTTGGACTATTCATTAATTGCTAACAGTACTATTGGCAGCAAATGTAATGTCTAGGACCAGAATATATATAAGAAAGGTATATTGTAAAGCTCCTACTATACTTTGAAACAAGCTAGGATCTAGAAGGGAAGTCCATCATAGTTGATCCATTTTCGAGCAGGAACTAAAGGTGTAGATAAGGCTTACAGTCCTGCGCGTTCCCATTTTGTTCAATAGCTCAGTAGCATACTTATCCTGATTCACCGACAAGTCCTGTTGGTGACGATGGACTTGTAAGCCTAGGGGTGGTTTGATGAACTATTTCATTTTCAGTCTGAAAATTTTATTTTTTATAAAACTAAAAATGCGTTGGGTAACTATTTTTACTTTTTAGGGTTTTAAACTAAGTAGTAACTAATCAAGTTTTTAGTTTTTCAATTTTCTAACAAATAAAAAATAAAAACGAAATAGTTATCAAATAACTGCTTAAAAATAAGAACAGGATCCAAGATCATTTTACAGTATTCAAATTCTTTGAGTTTGTTCTCTCTTTCTTCTCTCAATGCAAATCCCCAAATTCTAGGGTTTCAGTTGAGAGATTTTCACAAAATTCCCCTAAATTAATTAATTTGTTCAAGTATAATTTTTATTTTTGACAAACAATATGATAATCCACATTAAACTACAAGGATGTGGGTTTAGACACGGATCTTTCCGTGCAATGACGAATCCTCATAACCAACTGAGTTACAAGTCATTTTGATCTGTTTGAATATATTTAAGTCTTTAAGAATATTAATTAAACTCCAAGTCATAGTGGTGAGATCTACGATACAGTAGTGGATGCCTATTTTAATTTTTTTATTATTATTATTAGAGCCTCAGCCTGTGGAGTGCGTGGGGCATACATACTGAAGAATATTTGGTTAAATAGTAAGGAAGAATTAGAAACCTAAATTATATTAAGGTTAATCAAATTATTGTGCACACGCCCTCGTACATGTAAGCAAGGATCTGATCGATGCCACGCACTAAATTTTTCCGAGCCATAAGAATATAATGTCTGTGTCCTGGATTGTCTATATATAAGCATCAAATTAATGATGAAAATTGTCTTAAACCGCAGAAGAGTATATACTAGAACTCAATGATAAATTATGAGCTTTCATATCGATCGACCAATTAATTTTACAAATATTAGCTAGTTAGATCGTACAATTCTACGATTAATACGAAATCCCCTCTTCAAATTAGCTTGTTACTAGCTATAACATTGAAACAGCAGCTAGCTAGCTAGGTTTTACCATGTCAACCAGTGACATAAGGGAAGTGCATTAGACTTGCCACAACCTCTTGCAGCCAATCATCTTCGTCATATTTCTGAAAATTGACGAGTAAATGGTAATTGGTTATTGGTTATTGTAAACAAAAAATGATAACTAATTATTGGACGTGTGGGTTAATTTGCGTGTATGCATGCATAAATTAAGATATTGCATTTGCCTGGCATAATTATATTTTTAAAAACATACCTGGACTGCACCACCACTACAGAACGGTTCTGATCGCTGATCTTTGCAAGTTTGTATATTGCTCTGAGTCTTTTTCTGTGCTATTTCCTCATGATGATCAGTGTTCCTTGCAAATCTCCCTCGAACTCGGACCCTTCTATCAGCTAGGGTTTTGCGACAAGCATACTGTGCATACATAGAAAAGTAATTAATAATGAATTCTTAAAGCATGGTAGATGCATATATATTTGCTTATACAAATGTACTGTTGTTATACTGTTTAATTATATTGTCAAACTGTGAATTTAACCCATTAATTCATAATTTTTTATTGTCTCATTTTGTGATTTAGATTCGCAGTTTAGTAATTTAGTTTCAATGTTAAATATATTTAAACTGTTGTACCTTAATGGTTTTGTTGAAGTTCCTTTGGTTTCTTTTCTTTAAATATCTGTCAATCCTTTCTTTCCTTTCTTCTTCTGAATACCTTCCCACCTTCATAGTAGACTGATCTTCAACTGTAGGCACCTGCTGATTCTCTTGATTAATTGCCTACACACAAAATTTTATACAGTTAATATTCTACAGGATCTCAGTTAACCATATATGCACAACACTACTTTGCACCATATATACGTACTAATGATCAAAAAACAAAAATATAATATACAAATTCGTTATGATAAATATGATCAGCTAGAAATAGCGTACCCAATTTTCTTGACCAGCAAAGCTAAACGGCTTGAAATCGGCTGACATGAGTCCAGTAAAACTATCCTCCCCGAACTGCTCACAGATATAAGGAAGGTTTAATTCTCCACCAAAATTGGGAGTCCCTCCAATTACATGCAACCCCATATTACCATATTCCGAATATGTACCAGGGACAGCAATATCTTCCGAAAATCCTAGTAGCTCTAGGAACGAAGCTGCCATAACAGACGAAGAGATGTCGGATTCTGGTGACACCACATCAAAATTAGCCGCAGCATTGCTACTATCACAAAACGGTATCAAGCTTTCTTCACAAGTAGTACTAGCACTCCACACTGTTCCACCTAAAACTGCAGTACTGCAACCATTTTCTCCGTTCACCACCGGAATTGGGTACCCGTAAAAATCGGAAGGGAGTGAATAGTCATTGTAGAATTGATGAGGAATGGAAGCCATGGACAAGAGAGCTAGCTGGTGAAGGGCTAAAAGGAACTGAATTTTTTATGCACTGTGTTAGTGAGGCTTTGAACATATATATAGCAATGGTCAATGGGATAGTAGCTAGGCCACTGTCTTTTTGGACAAGTTGTTCTACCCGTACAGTTTCGGACAACTGACTGGTGTGCTGCCGCTTAGACAAAAATAGCTAGTAGGAGCTAATCAACATAGCTAGCTCCGTGTAACTATCACCCTTAGTTTATTGTTAAGTTGTAAGCGCGTAAACTTTTGTTGTTTAACTGTTTAAGGTTAAAGACAAGTTCTAGCTAGTGCTGTTAATTAATTAACCACACTGCGAATTTGGTATAAAGATGCCATCTACACATATGTGGGGTATAAATTGCACTTCTTCTGTTGGTACAATATTTTGATAGTTTTACAAAGTAACAATAGTCTTTTCATATAGAATAGTGAGGAGTTTTGAACCCATGCGGTGATTAAGAACACACCGTAGGTTCAACGTTAGATTCCCGCCTTACCTAATAGTAGCTTTTACTAGGGAAAAAAAAAAAACAAGTGGAAAATTAAATAAATAAAAAAATTAGATTAAACAGGGTTTTGTAAGAAAAAAAATAGTATTTTCACATTTTCCATATTTATAGTGCTGCATACTATTCTCTCCAACCGCACTTTTTAAACACAAAAATGTCTTCTGTTACTAAACAAGTCAAGTCAAACCATGCATGGCCCTACACTCAATCAAACACAACATTATTGCTCTGAGTTTTATTAATAATAATGGGTGTGTGTAACTATATCACTTTGCAATATATGTATTTACTTTAATTAAGAAAAAGAAAGACAATAATAAACAGCAAAGCTGGTTACATTTCTGATTCCAAAATCATCATCCCCTTCTTTTCTTTTTTGTCAAACATCATCCCCTTCCTTTTGCAATTGCTTTATTTTTCTTAACAGAAAATCGTTAGTAAAAAGGAACTGTCTGTCGAAACTCCGGTTTTTATGACCTAACTTTTCTGTATTAAAAGAAAAAACCCTACTTTTCTTTTTGTTAGATTTGTCCCTTAAAACTTAAACTTGCATAAAATGACATTACAACAAAGCGTTTTAGCGAGGAACACACAACCAAGAGAATTATAGTAGACTCACCCCCAAATTGCTGGCTCGTGCATGCATGCCATATTCAACAATAGGAACAGAACTACACAACCAAGAGAGACTAGGAAATAATATAAGGAAATTTTGTTCATTCTATAAGAGTTTTAGTTATCCTTCCTTGAAGGTTAAAATATGTTTTGAAAAAGCATATGGTCCAATATCATGGATAGGGTGTTGGGTTTTTATAAATATGTTTTAAGTTCGAAACTCCATCTCCTTTAAATTTTTGTAATAATTTTGAATTCTTCCATCTTCCATTAATAATAATAAAATTTAAAACAATAAAAAAAATGTTTTGAAGAAGCGTAGAACGAAAAGTTGGCTTGAAGAGACCCGACAAAGAGAAATAGAAGGCCTCATGTGAATACTATTCTTATACTGTTTAAAGCTGTCCAACCTATAGGTACTACTAAAGAACTGACTTATACGCTAAGAATCTAACACATGGGCATGTATGATTTTTGCATCAAGAAATCAAGTACAACATATATGCCTGCCTCAAACTTGATCATTCATTTACACACCAAAATATAACTAAACTATTTCACTTCTTCTTATATGTAAAGAGTTATTTCTGCATAATCAATACAAAAATGTTGTCTGATACATATATGAACATATCTCTGCAAACATGATCAATTTTTTATTTATTAAAAAAGAACAATGGGAAGCCTAGTATTTTTCTTTTCCTCGTAGTTAGGATATGCATGAGCATGGGTTCATTCATGTTCTGTTTTAATCACATTTTTGGTAATGTTCTTGTTGTTCTTTATTTATTTATTTTTTTAGGTAAACGAGTAAACATTGCATGTGAATAATATATATGTGATTAGATATTGGAATTTATCCTATGTAAAATGGCAAATATATATTGCTCCTTATGTTCTAAAGATACATTCTAATGCTAGGAATATATATCCCAATCATATCTTGGACCCATATTACGGCTGTGTAACAACGCCAATAAATCGAATTAAGGTTTAAAAAAAATGAAAAATCCTGCCAATTAAGCCTACCCAATAGTATAAAATAATAAAATTAGATGTTCATAAAGTTTATTAGTTTGGCGGAGTTGCTTAATTTTCCTCTCATAAAATAACCATGTGTGCCCAAGCCACAAATGCTCGTCATTATACAGGGCATGGTCTCATTGGCATTCAAATTTGATTAAGCTTAATTATTTATGTATAAAATATAAGATAAGGATATTTAGCTTATGTAAGAACACCCTACGGAATTTGAAGATGGAATAACCATATTTTCTTCTGTAAGTCTATCATTCGTGTGAGTGAACAGTCTAAAAGAAAGTAGAATACCTAACTGAGAGATCTCATACTCGATTGACATGAATGAATGTTATTATCAAATTTATTTCTAACTGTGGTCTAGTGGTAAGCATCCATTTACTTGGCTTTTAAACAGAAATTTCGTAGAAGCATATTTTTAATAAAAAAAAAAAGATTAGGAACTTAATTCATACACACTAATTCCCTTTTTTCCTGATTTCACAGCATCCTTTAGTTGGCTTTTTGGCAAAATGTTGATGGTGATGAAATGTAGCAACAAAGATTGTCACTCAGAAACAGAAACGAAGCACTACTTCGATCTTCTTTTTTATTCTTCTAATGAAGTTCTGATTTTCTAAGAGGGTACGGTATCTGGTTCACCGTGTAGTTGAAAGATTCTGGGCTTTCTTTTCATACCAACTCCAGTATCAAATAAAATATGGAGAAATCAAAAGGGATCACAAGTTGGGGGACGTGTTCGTTTGAGAAAGATTTTTCAATATACCTGAATCACAAGGTGGTATACCATGTCGTTCTCTTATATCATATCACATTGTATACTACCCTGCATTTTGGATACACATAAAAATTTCTCGTTCTTAGAAGAGCATTTTTGGGTACCAATTTGTGTGGGTGCAGTTTATCTCTCACTAGCTATTTGCCACAAAAAAAGTGATATTTGAGATAGAATTGAAGATTTTGTAGGCAGTAGTAGTGCATAGAATCAGGTCCTCTAGTAAAACTTTCCATGCCATCAACAGACCAGATTTGCCTGCAGACCCCTACACCCACTTGCATGTGAAAAACTGTTCCTCACTAAGCAACCTTCTCACTCTTCTTTTGATTGAAATCCACACACAGTATTGTCCAAATTTTGATGAGACATATAGAAGATCATAACTCTTAACCCTCTCTCTTAAAAAATAAAATAAATATCTTATTAGGCCAACCCCTTATTTCCTAGGGTACATAAGTAAGTTCAAGAGCATCTTTAGTAGATTAGATAAACTCACTTTTAAGTCCTTTTCTTTTAGCAAATTCCCTCAAATCAGCACACTAAGTGTGGCCAGTTAGGAAGGAGAAAATTGAGTGAGCCAAGTTGAAGTAAAAGTAGGCCTACTTTTCAAAAGTTAAAATTAAATTTAATGTTTTTATATTGATTAAAAACAGTGTAGTTCACACAACCCCAAACAACCTTAAATCTAAAGCAAGCTCTAATCCCAAGTCATAAGCATCATTGCCACCACAAGAGCCTTGCCATCAAACCGATCACATCTAGTCAAGAAACAATTGTAAAACAAGGGACAGATGTTGAGAAAACTCAGTCTGCAACGATCTAATAACTACACATAAGAGCAAATAGCAAAGGATCCTTATTTGACAACAATGACCAAGAAACTAACTCGAAAAACAGCAACAAAATCCTTCATAAGCGGAGTGGTTTTAATGATTAGGGTTTCGGGGTTTTCTGACCCAAATACAATCAGATTTTAGGAGAAAGATTAAATTTTTCTTGCCCAAATACTATTAGACGAATCCAACATGTTCATGTTGGTACAACGTGCGTGTGGTTCGGAAATGAATCTAAAGGCAGATTTTCCTGGGAGCATAAAATCACACCACAGCATTTTTTTCTGTTTCCCATCATTTACCAGTCAAGATCCTCCTTGCTCAGATTTGTCCAGACTTTACCGTACAGGCTAAATCCTTTTCCAGTCTAAATTGCCCCCTCTGATTAAATGCCATCGCACTGCTTTTTCTTGTTTCGTATTCCCTTCCAAGATATGTTTGTGACCAGAATGATTTTACAAGCAACTAGGGTTGGGCGGAGTCAATCGAAATAGTAGAAAATCAAAAATGCATCTTGGAAATTTGATGGATAACCCTAATCTATTGAAAGATATCAAGTCTAGACCCTAGTTAGAGCACCCGAAAACTTCCATTTTCTCCTCATGCACACCCATGTGTACGAGCTTATGGATCGAAAAAACCAAAGGACAATCAAGAGAAAACAGCAAACATGAGTGTCCAAAATGAGAAAAATGGTGTATACAAAATATTTCTCATCAATAAAGTTATGGGTAAACTAAATTTGTAGATAAAATTATGTAAACTGAATGACATGAAAGTTGATGAATTGATTAGGACTTAGACGTTGATAAACGTACTCATGTCTGTTGGTGGCACATCATTTAGTGTGCAAATTTTGTCTACAAATTTAGTCTTCCTGACATATTACCCTAAAGTTATTCGAACAATAGACTACACTTGAGCCTTAATTTAAACTACAAGGTAACCAACACGAACTTAAAGACATTAAGAGAACACACAATTCTAGCCAACTTAGTTGCGACGTTAGAAATATTTTACATGCCCGCAACTAGCCAAAAGCTTGCGAACCCCAGATTGTGGAACAGTGAATAACACTTTATTCCCTTTGTCTCAATTTTACGGCATGCACTCACATGTTTTCTGTACTTCAAGCTTTGTACTTGGCTTAATACGAAAAGCAGACAGAAAATACCGCTAATGCACGCACATCTTGGATCATATAATCAACTCGGGGCTGAAAAAAAAACAGTACATCAAATTATCACCACAGGATCACGACATGGATTCGAGATAACCAACCATTCAAATCTAAGTAACACTCAAATCTAATAGCTCCACACAAAATGTTCCCGACCAGTTAAAACGTCGAGTGTAGATATTATGCTATGCTCTTGGATAATCACATACATCCCCAACTCACTATAGCTGTTCAAAGAGATAAACTATAGGAGATGCTTTTCCCAGTTTCTGTGCCACATTGACTGGGAACTTATTCTACAATCTACACTGATCATCAATCCGCTCGATAGTTGGTAACAACTCAACATTTATCATGCAGCTCAGACACATTATACAGCATAATGGTGATAAAGGTGAGTGGATATCAAGATGACCAAACAAAACAAAGACAAACTTGCACAGCGGTTGAACTAATTTAAGAAACCACAAAAACTAGTTAGATATTGCAATTTTCAATCTAATAAAGAGAGCTCCAACTTTACATCCAACGTCAACAAATGACAACCGCAAAAAGGTAATGTCAATTAGTTCTGTTTCAAATGAACAAGCAGGTATAGTCTGAACGATAAAGCAATTATTTACATAGCATACCTACATTCTATGACATTCTCAAGCCTACAAAACCTTACTCTAGTTTGGTGGAACTCAACTCGATGTTGATTACATCTCAAAAATTGATATGCCTCAGAGGACAACCCATGGACCTTCCATCCAAAGGACCAAAGTAGCCAAGAACAAGCTCAACCCACGGCCTAACAAAGGAATCTGCAAACAACCTTTGCACAACCTGTCAAAAAGAACTTGATTGTTCACTTCATTGACAGGGCCCAATGATGAACTCAACATACGGAATAATTCAGAAGGATAAACATCGGTGGTGTATTTTTAAAATAATGAAAACTCAAAGGCATAAAACCCATCAATTATGGATTTCAATACTTAGAAAAGTCAAAGATAACTGATTTTTGTTATTAAGGGCCCATACATTGTCCATTGTCATGGTCAATTTGAGGCATAAACGCTGTGCCATCTCATGCAACTCATAACAATGATGTCTGGAGACTCATATTGTAAATTTTACATCAATATGGCTAGCATGTGCAGAGACAGATATGAAAGCAGAGAAAGAGAAACTAAGGTCAGACATACCGATTATTATCAGTACCAAGCAACTGTACTGTAAATGCTAGTGTACATTGCGGTTAAGCAGTCCTTGGAATGATAAATAAAGATCTTTGTTATCAGTCCCGAATATTTCTTCTGCTTTCCTTAAAGTTTCCTGAAAAAGATGTACACAAATTTTTAACTACTTTGGTAAACAACGGTCTTCTAGATGTTTAGTTGTATCATTTGGTAAACCATCAAACAATTGACTAGTGCTTTACCTCTCTGGTTTGCTTATGAGCATTTAGTTCCTTGATGTTAGCCAGAAATGCACTGAACTGCTCATATGA
>JAOTRO020178996.1:0-11501 GCA_028566515.2 Pyracantha coccinea | reverse complement strand
TGGGGCTGTAGGTGTCGATGCCTGGTTAGTGTCTTCGGCCATACTGTCTTCCATATTCATTTGATCATTATTACCTGAGGAACCAAATGGACATACAGGATTGGAGTTGCCAAATGGAGGCTGTGACGGGGCACTAGTAGGTGCAGTTGAAGTGAATGAGAACATTGAAGTTGAGGATGCGCCATTGGATGACCGAAACAAAGATCCACCGTTGTTATTTGTAGAAGAAACCGTGGATCCTCCAAAAGTAATAGGCGCATTGATAGTAGTAGCAGCGGCAGACGGGGATCCTCCAAATACAGAAGGCACATTGTCAATAGTAGCAGCGGCAGTCGAGGATCCTCCAAATACAAAAGGCACACTGTTAGTGCTACTAGTAGCAGCAGTGGAGGATCCTCCAGATACAGTAGGCGCACTGTTAGTAGCAGGAGCAACGGAGGGTGCTACATAAGAAAGCCCAGTTGACGAAGATGTGGAGTTTAAAGCGGTAGCAAGTACAGGAGACTTACCAGGTTGCCAACTGGCAGCAAATACGGTAGGGGAAGCTGAAGTCTTCACTTCAGAGTAAACTGGAATATTCTTGGTCGAATTTGCATCCGCCTTTCCTCTTGAGTCAGATGCAACCCCATTAGAATCGTCATCATCATCCAGATCCAGAAAATCCTGCATATCATACCCATAATGTTCAAATTAATTATCTTGAAGTCGTATGAATATGCACAGAAAACCAAATATAATAACGAAGAACATTAATGATTTTAATTTTCCTAAACTTTCAGATAATATCAAATTTAATAAGAATTTAAATTTGAATTGAAACTAATGGAATCAAAATTGAATTTGTAATAGAAATTTTAAATAAATCATTACTTCGATTTTTACTTACGTCTGATAATTGATATCAACATCTGATAGGGTTTAATGAATTTGACCATTGGTACTGAAGACCAAGACAACCAAGACAACCAAGACAGCCAAACGCTTATTATAAATGTTCATGAACTTCTAGGAAAACTAAACAGCTAGATAATCTTATGATTTCAAAGGTACAGCCCCATCAGTAGTAAATTTTATGATCAAATTGAAACCCAAATTAGTTATTTCAGGTCAAATTCCAGAGTAGTAGAAAGAATGGGCAAGATAATCAAGAACTTAGTAAGCAGAAATAATAGAGAGAATAAAGCGCAACTATACCTCCTTTGCACTCATCTTGAATGCGCATTTCTTTTGTGGAGGATGAACAGAGTTTGATGCCGCAGATACTGTAGTTTTAACAATTAGCAAAATATCCTCCTTTTCTGTTGCAGAATCTGCTCCATTTATTTGAATAGTTGAACTGTCAGAAAGAGCACGGATCCTAAGTGGGCCATTTTCTGTAACCTTATCCTGCTTTTGAGAGGTGAAGTCTCGAGCATCTGGTATCACGCCATCAGCGGAAACATCCAACTTAGAATTACACTTATTATTATTATGTGCATTGTCCAAAAATTTGAAGGAAACGGTACACTGCTCAAAATAGGTGATCTGCGGAAACATCCCACTGTCAGAAGTCCAGGGCACAACTGACATCATTGGCGATTTTGAAGGAAATGGTACACTGCTTAAAATAGGTGAATCTTCATGGTGTGTTTGACTACGCAAACCTTAAAAAACAAATATGTAAGCTATCGTGAATTAATTTTATAAACATTTTAATCTAAAAAAATTTAAATTTTGATAAATATTTTCACTCGGTTTGGTGGAGCCCACGTTGATTTCTAAGCTACATTCTGGGGGGAATCTGACCTTGGTTTAACATTTAGCATTTTGTCCAAATTTTCTCCTTGGTTGGAGTGAGTTTGGGGAGAAATTTTGGGAAGTAATTTGGCTTTTAGCCCACCATTAGAGATGGTCTAAAGGAATATATTTAAAAATAAAAATATTTTATTATTCAAATAATTAATCAAAAATTAAAAATAATAGAATTTTAATCAATGGACTAGAAAAAAAATATGTGAACTTAATTTCTCCTAAAAACAATGAATTCGAAATCTTTATAAACCTAGCTCCAAATCAATAAAAAAATTCAAGGAAACCAACCTCATTTCATTCCGCAGAACAAAAACATGACCTCAAACTCAACCTGCACAGACTGACCCATACGATAAATTGCTAAAAAAATTGAAATAAAATCAGTAAAAACATAACAAAAGGCGTCCCAAGTAACTCCCAATTAACGAAACGTCGAAACCCCAACTCCCCATTAAATGATTAAACCCAAACAAAATGCCCCCAAAACTAAGAAACCCCTGGAATAGTAAACAAAGGTAGTCAGGAAAGCAGCAAAGCCGAACCTGTCGAAGGCGACTGAAGCGGAGGAAGGCGTTGGCGGAGGGCACTGGCGGAGATGAGGCGCTGAGTCGGATCGACGAGCTTCGAGAGCCAGCCATCGTTGGCGGCTCCAGAGGGTTTCGTAAAATCGTTGGTGGCCGATCGTATGGTGTCGCTTGGGTGGTGCGTCCAAAAGGGCGTCTTCCGGATCTTTCCACCCGCACCCAATCCTTCGTATGCCTGCTTCTGCTTCTCTTCCCGCGCGGGGGACGCCATGAGAGAGAGGAGAGAGAAAGAGCGCTAGGGTTCAAAATTTTGTGGGGGTTTAGAGAGAGAAAGGGATTGATAGCTACCAACCTGAATCCGGTAGCTCAACCTCGACAAGTTGCAGTAATGGAGGATAAGCGAAAGGTGGAAGAAGAGCACAGAAAACGTGCTTGCTTTCTTTTTTGTTTTTTTGTTTTTTTATAATTTTTCTTTTCAAATAACCGTTACAAATGCATGGGAGCCATTGCTCCATTTAAAAGAGTCTGGATGTCAGCTTAACATTTCACAAACTACTTTTAACAAAATGACAAAACAAGCAATTAAAGGCTAACAACCAAATTACTTAGTGATTAAGCATTCACTAATTCGAAGACTCTAAGGGTGCGTTTCTTACACCAAACTATCTCGGATTGTACTAGCTTCAGAGAATAAGTTGGACTAGTTTAGACTACTAAGCTGGACTGATTTAGTGAAGTGTTTGGTACTGTGTCGGACTAAAAAACAAGATAATAACAAATTCTAATATTATATATTTTTTCATTCATATTTTATTAATATTTTATATTATTTAATACATATTTAGTAATATTTTCTTACTACCACTGTCTATTTCTTTTTTCATTCTGGCAACCTCCGATCTCCATTCCTAATTTTTTTTCCTCTGATCTTCTTTTTTCTTCCTAATTTTGCTCCGACCCTCTCCATCTCTTCATCTTTTTCTTTTCCTTTCCACTCTCTCCGCCCTCAAAACAGGGTCATTCATCACCCCTCTTTTGTTCTCTTTTTTTTTTTTCCCTTTCCCTTTCTTTGTTGTGATTCCTCTAAATTATTTATGGCACCACAGATCCTGATTTCCCAACTTCAAATCCCATGGATTTCACAACCACTCTGTTTCTCGCCCCTCCTCTGATTTTCTCAAAAAAATCTCTTAATTTTCTGGGAAAAATGAAGAATTTTTCTATTGAGTTTGTTGTTGTTATCGAATTGATTTTTTTTTCTTTTCAAATTTGGTGGTTGGATGTTGAGAATTAGGCGGTGGGTGTGGACTTTGTACGCAACTTTAGAGACGGGATTAGCAATCCCATATGTTTCGGGCGGCCTAGCTAAGAACTGGTAGTGAAGGACTTAGTCGGCACGAGTCTGACTTAGTCCCATTAAACTTAATCCTTGTTCCAACCAAACACGGATTAGAAATCTCAGCTAAGCAAATCCAGTCCAGTAAAGCTTAGTGTGGGCAAACAAACACCCCTTAACATCACTCCCCCTTATGACAACTTTGTCCTCAAGGTTCAAGCTTGAAATCTGGAAACTTAATCTTGAACTCATCGAAGTCTTCCCAAGTGGCGTTCTCATCAAAATCATCAAAATAGTGTATCAGCAATTGGACCCCAGCTGCTTGTCCTTTCTTATAGATCCTTCGAGCCAATACTGCATGGGGAACTGAGTGTGACAACCCACCTTTATTTACATCAGGTAACAAAGTTGATGGTTGAACCAAATTAGCCTAATGTTTCTTGAGGCAGCTGACATGGAAGACTGGTGAATTTTTGTTCCCTTAGGCAGTTTCAATTTACAAGCTACTGTTCCAATTCTTTCCACAATCTCATAGGGCCCATAAAACCTGGGTTGCAATTTATGGAATGAGTAAGCATTCAGGGCTTGCAATTGGTAAGGGACAAGCCTAAGGTACACAAAATCCACAATAGAGAACTCCCTTTCAAACATGTGCTTATTTGCCTGCATTCTCATTCTATGCTGAGCTACTTCCAGGTTGCTCTTAAGAACAAATAAGATTGTGTCCGTATCCTTCAAACATTGCTATGCTAAATCCAATATGGATGTCCTAATCTCATGAGAAACCACCATAGGAGAAGGGTATCCATACAACAGTTCAAATGGAGTAAACTTGGAGGATGAGTGGTATGAAGTGTTATAATTCCATTCTGCCCATGAGAGCCATTCGACCCATTTCTCAGGTTGAGTGCTAGTTAAGCACCTGAGATAGGTTTCTAAGCATCGATTGAGCACCTCAGTTTGTCCATCACTTTAAGGGTGATAACCCGAACTCATGCAGAGTTTAGTCCCTTGCAACTTAAAGAACTCTTTTCATAAATTGCTCAAGAATATGGGATCCCTATCACTCAAAATGGTAGAAGGCATACCATGGAGTTTGAAAATGTGGTCCACAAAAACATGAGCAATGGAGGTAGCAGTGAAGGGATGTGACAAGGCTACAAAGTGAGTATACGTAGTGAAACTGTCCACTACTACAAAGGTCACGGACTTTCCTTTGCACAATGGGAACCCCACAATAAAGTTCATACTTATGTCATTCAAAATTTGTTGGGGAATGGGCAAGGGTTGAAGCAGTCCAAGTGGTGATATTGTCTCGTACTTGTTCTGTTGACAGATTTGGCATTCTGCCATAAAGGCTTTGATATCCTTCTTGAGACCCTGCCAATAGAAACCCTTTTTGATTCTCTGATATGTCTTCAATACCCCATTGTGACCTACATCAGGAGTGGCATGGAGTTCATTCATAATTTTTCATAATTTTTGCTTTCCACGGTGATGTAGGACTAAGCACTACTCTTGACTTGTACTTAAGAAGGCCATTATGAACCTTGTATTTACGGTTACTATCATTATGAAGACTTGCCTTGAGGGACTGTATTTTAGACTAAATCCAGTCATCTTTCTCATTACTCCTCAGATCATCTAGCCACCCAAAGTAAGGGTAAGAAATAGCTAGGCAGTTCATAGTTGTGCTTGGGTCGACTTCTGCTCCATCATGATGATCAGGTGGGTCTTGTAGCCTAGGGCATCAACTACCAAATTCTCATAACCCATCCTACAATAGATCTCATAATCGAACCCAAGCAACTTTGAGACCCATTTTTGCTGGAATGAGGTATTTGCTCTTTGATTCAAGAAGTACTTAAGGCTGCTGTGATAAGTTCTTATAATAAAATGTCTTCCTTGCAGGTAATTTTGCCATTTTTTGATGGCATGCACAATAGCAATTAACTATTTCTCATAGGTGGACAAGGCCTAATTCTTGGGTCCCAATGACTGACTAGTGAAAGTTATTGGCTTCCCTTGCTACTGGAGCACTGCACCAATACCAACATCAGATGCATTACACTCAATCTCAAATGTTACAGAGAAATCAGGTAGTGTCAACACCTGTCGAGATGACATAGTTTCTTTAAGAGTTTGAAAGACCTTGGTTGCTTCAGATGCCCATATGAAATTGTCCTTTTTAGTGAGTTGGTATAATGGGTGGCAAATCTAGCCATACCCTGGAACAAATTTCCTAAAGAACCATGTGAGACCCAAAAAACCTCTGAGTGCCTTGACAAAGGTAGGAATAGGCCAATTCAAGATTGATTGAATTTTGGAGGAGTCAACCTCTACCCCATTCCTTGAAATAATGTGTCCAAAGTACTCATTTCTGTTCTGTCCAAATGAACATTTCTGCTTTTTTACATATAGGTGATGCTGCTGTAATAAACTAAAAGTGACCTGGAAGTGATATAGGTGATCCTCCCAAGAGTTGCTATATACCAAAATGTCATCAAAGAGCACTAAAACAAAGTGTCTCAGGTGAGGCTTGAAGATATCATTCATAAGGTTTTGAAAAGTAACAGGTGCATTGGTTAAACCAAAAGGCATTACAAGGAACTCATAGTGCCTCTCATGAGTCCTAAATGTTGTTTTCTCTATGTCAGAGGGATTAATAAGTATTTAGTGGTAGCTAGACCTGAGATCTAGCTTAGAAAAATACTGAGCACCACCGAGTTCATCTAAGAGATCATCAATAAAGGGTATGGGGTACTTGTCTTTGATGGTGATGAAATTAAGTTCCCTGTAGTCCATGTAGAGCCTACAAGTTGCTTTTTTTTCTTTAACTAAGAGAACTGGACAGGAGAAAGGACTATAACTGGCCCTAATAAAGCCAGCATCCTGTAATTCATGCACTGCCTTTTCAATTTCAGTTTTTTGGAGATGGCGATAGTGATAGGGCCTGATATTGGTTGGTTTAGCACTCGAGATAAAAGGAATTTGATGGTCATATGGCCTAGAAAGTGGAATTGAGTTGGCAGGGAAAAAATGGAAGATAAGTGTCTCATTAAATCCTACAATTCCCTTAGCTGAGCATGGTTGAGATCACAAGCTTCTAATTTCTTGGACTCCAAGGAATATAAGAATAGCCCTAGATTAGAGATGTGCATTTCCTTGTCAAAGTTTTGTAAGGAAACCTCCTTAATCAAGAGCAAGGCTCCTTAAGTGTGAACAAGTTTGCCCTGCACATTATCCTTGTGGAATTCAAGTGTCATTAACTGAAAATCCCAAGATAATATCACAACCCCTTCAGCGAATGACATATAGATGTATAGGCTACAAGAGACAATGGTGTGCTAGGGCAATACCCAGAACCTCTAATTTTCCCCTCATTTGCAATTATGACTTCAAAGGCAAAAATGGTCTGAGGTTGCCAACCCAATTTTTTAAGTGATCGAGAATCCATAAAGTTGTGGGTGCTACCAGAATCAAGCAGAATTGTAACACTGTGTCCTTTAAGTATCCCCCATCACTTTCATAGTGTGTATAGGTTGCTTTGCAGATGTGCAATAAAAAGACACACTCACTAAGCTCCATTAGGTTAAGGGGTGGTTTAAGGTCGTCGGATAAGGTATCTGCCTCCTCTTCAAGTTGTACATGGTCAAGCCTAAGTAACTGTTTGGTATGGAATTTGTGCCCCCGAGTCCACTTATCATCACAAAACCAGCAATCCCATCTTTCACGTTTTTTTTCTTCTGAATTTCCTCAGGGGAAAGCCTCTTAATAGGGAAATTTAGTGCCTAAGGCAGTGGTGGTGGAGGAGTAGGCGTAGTAGGGATCGAAAAGTGGGAGTAGGTTTGGTATAACAAGATTTCATAATAACAAATTTAGCATCAAGTTGAACAATTAAGGCAATAGCATTATGCACAGTGTTAGGGTGCAATAACTTGACATCATACATGAGTTCACACTTAAGGCTACCAATAAAACAAATCTTAAGCAGAAATGGACCAAGATCTGAAGTGCGATTTGCCAATCGGCGAAAATCGAGTATATAGTCTTGGAGTGTACCTGACTGTCGAAGTTTAAAGAGAGCCTCAGCACTATCTTCAACGTCATTTGGGCCAAATTTGCGGCAAAAGGTGCAAGTGAAGTCCTCCTAGCGAGGTCTAGATTGCAAACAATCCATCCACCTAAATCATTGTAATGGTTCATCGTTGAGATGGAAGGAGATGGTGGTGACTTTCTAATCATCCGGAGTAGAATAGTAGTTGAAAAATTGATCGGCCTTGTAGATCCAGGTGAGAGGATCATCGTCAGAAACAAAATGAGGGAAATCGATGCGATGATACCAATGAGTGTGGGGAGTTCCACCATTGTTGAGTAAATCACGATGAGGGGTGTAATTCAGGTCCTGATCTTGCGTCTCTGATGGCTCCATGAGAATCGGATGAGGGACGTTGGTCGTGCTTGAAGAAAAGCCAAAATCACCATCGTTACAAGCCAATTCATGATGGAATTGCTCGAAATAGGCGGCGAAGAGGGCAGCCATGGAATCGCTGAGGTTAGCCACCAATGTTTCCAAAGCATTAACATGAGCATCCATAACGTTGAGGCGAGTGTTATGGTTGTGGCAGGGCATACAATGAGGGATAACACCAAGATTGAAGGAGGGGGATACCAATGATAGCTACCAACCTGAATCCGGTGGCTCAACCTCAACAAGTTGCAATAATGGAGGTTAAGTGTTTTTTTAAATAAAGAAAGAAACAATTCGAGATCGATATAAGTGTTCTCCATCTGTATAAATTTTCCAATGTTGCCAGCCTAGTTATTGTTAAACCCCACCCCCAAAACTAAGTGTAATTTCACATTTTTATTTAACATTTATGAAATTACATTTGTACACCTAAATTTCTACCCATTCCAGATCCCTTTTTTCAGATTTCCTCTAAATTTCTCTTATCTCTCTGCCTGCCACGTGGCAGACCCTCTTTTATCTCTCATTCTCTTTCCCTTCCCCCTGAGTCAACACTTTATCTTTCTCAGCTCACTCATTATCTCTCACTTTCACTATCTCTCTCGAACCATCTCATCTCCCCTTCCTGATCGACACCCATGTACACCCAAAGAGACACCCCCGACGACAGCACCACCACCCTCACACTCGCGAGGACCTCTTATCCCTCTCCCTCGTCTCTATGAAGCTCGATGAAGCCCAGAAACCCAGGAAACCTCTGGCAAACCCCCGTGACTCTTGAGCTAAGTTAGGCCACCTCTGGCCCTTTCCACGATGGATCTCAGGTACCAATCTTTTCTTATCACATCTACCTTCGTTTTGGTACCTAGATCATAGACTAGGTTGGCGTTGTGGTGTCGATCGGAGCAAGGGAGGCTCCGGCCTTCTTCCTCGGTGAAAAGAGGGTCAATGACCCAAACCCAATGAACCCAGGCTCTTTGGGCTATGCAAAACTCAGGCCTTAAGCCCGTTAAACCCAAACCCAAACCTATTTAATTAATTAATTATTTTATTTATTTTCTGAAACCTAAAGACCATTGGGCTAGAAACCTTTAACCCAATTAACACTAGGCCGAACCCATGGACCACAGGCCTTTAGGCCGTGAGAACCATGGCCTTCGGCCCGTTAAGCCCAAGCCCAAAAGCCAAATAACCTAGGCCTAAACCCCGGTCCAACCTTAAGCCTAGCCACGCATAAGCCTGCATGTGGGCGGCGTGTGTAGGTTCCAGCCAGTGCCGGTGCGTAGGGTACACACGCCACCATTGACGGTGGCGCCGGCAACCCATGGCGGTATGTGGTCATGTGGTCGTCGAAACCGCCACCTTGTGGCGATGCGTGAAAACTGCCACCTTTATGTTTTTCGACGTCCTGAATCCGTTTATTATGTCCATTTTTTGAAATTCAATTGTTTGAGTATAGTTTTATTAATTGGACCTTAATGTGCTTAGATGTGATTATTAGCGGTGATTCTGTCATTCCTATTTCGTACGGCTCTTCGACGACGGAGATCTGTGAGTGGACCCTTTCTAAAATGCATATTTTAATAGCATAAATGCATACATGAAAACCATGATTTAATGGTTATGTTTTATGAATAAATTAAATTTACACTTTATGATTATCATGCTTACTGAGAGTGATTATCATGCTTACTGAGAGTATTTTGGAATACCATATTTTATTGAATTTATGTGCTTAGAACATGTCATGCATTATCATTAGATTAATTGTTGGCGATTGAATATTTTTATGGTATTTTGTAAGACTTATATTTGAGTATTACTTTGCGTAGTCACACGCGAAATTTGTATGCATATTCTTGGCATTCGCATACATTAAATGGCTTGAGTCACCCTTGAGTGTCGGCCAGGACGTGGTCATCCCGATGTCCCTCAGACATCGGGTTCGGGGCGTGTTAGATTGATATCAAAGCATACTTACAACTTCATTCTTCAATTTGGTAATCATAAGTTTTCTTGTATCCATAATCTTCCGTCTTCTAAATCTTGTTTGCCTCTCATCAGAATTATGGACCATCCTGGTGGGAATGTACCTCGATGACCTTGTTCTGGTCTAATGGAGGAATTCAATAGTTAACCTCTGCTCTACGGAATGCATTTCCCGGTAATAGCAAGTCGAGTCGTACATATATGAAGATTGCTCGTAGCCACGGTGTTACGAAACTTAGGGCAGTTGGAGCCTGTGAGGATGCCGAGGATTGGTTGGAAAAGATGGAGGATAAATTCGAAAGCATGAGATGCCCAAAGATTGAATGTGCAAATACCGCTAGTTACTTCATTCAGGGGGACGCGAGGTTTTGGTGGAAGTCAGTGAAGGGCTCCCGTCCACCTAATTCTTTGATGACTTGGGCTACATTCAAAAAACTCTTCAGCGCACCATAGAAGTTCTTAGAGTTTTGCCAGGGCGATCTGAGCATTATAAAGTTTGATAGCACTTTTCGGTGCCTGTCAAGACACCATAAAGGAACCTATGGGAACCAGCGGAAGATGATGATACAGGTGCAGATTGTGATGAACCCAAACTATTGCGAGCTTATTACAGCACATAGGCATAGATCCTACGAGGAGATGATCGAGACGACCTTGAGGATCGAACAGTCGAGATCGGACAACCTTAACCAAAATCAGTCTTAGAGCCAGAACTAGCCTCAAAGCCAGAACCAACCTCATAGTCAGAACCAGCCTCGGAGACAAAATCGGCCTTGGAACTGGAATCAGCAAGGGCGTGGTTTCTGATCCCGGAGTATGAGGGAGCCTTCTATTTCTTCTCGTTCCTTCAACCCTAAACACTCTTCTTCATTCAAACTACAGAGTCAAGGTTCGAGATCATCTAGTGAGGGCTCAGGTAGCGAGTCAGCGAGGTGATCTTTCAACCATTTTAATCCAAGTGTGGTTGATCTGAGCTTGTGTTACAGATATGGCAGATTTGGGCACATGGCCCGTGATTGCGCTACTCCACATCCGCTTCATAGTTTTGCTTCTGGTTCGGGCTACGGTGGGAGTAATCATTCAAGCATTTAGTTATGGCGGTAGTAGTAATACTCAGAGTCATGGTGAGAGTGGTAGTCAAGTTACCCAGTTTTCTGCTCAGTGATAGCCACATCATTCTGGAGCAGCTTCAGGCAGCTGTACGTAGGGGAACAGAACGGGCCGTAACAACCAAGGTGCTAGGACTCATGGCGGCTGTAACAGTGGGTCGGGACGTCAGGTCCATATGTGTTTCAATGCCATGACGCAATAGGAGGCGGAGCTGGACCCCTGAGTCATCACTAGTACATTGCTTGTTTGTGGTAAATAGGCTAAAGTTCTAATTGATTCG
>JAOTRO020178989.1:0-11501 GCA_028566515.2 Pyracantha coccinea | reverse complement strand
ATGTGCTCCCAAAGATCTCAACTTCCACAGATTACGCCCAAAAAGTTGTTTTTTTTTTTGATCAGAAACTAAGCTCTAAGGCCATGATAAAGTTTGTTTGTTTAGATGTTTTCGGTTGATTGTTTGGATGGATTTCTTAGGGTTAGAATGGCAGAGAATGGGGAGAGCTTGGAGAAGTGATTGACGGCTACAAAGGCTGTGCAAAATGCTGCAGCACTGATTTCATGAAGTAGTGGAAATCTTGTTGGGTATGGTGCATTACCATGACCCATGCTTGCTTAAGGGAGTGATTGATAAGAGACAAGAGACTTAAACAACTCTTTTAGCCTTACTACTCCAGATTAAATCCTAGCCCTTCATTTGGGTTTTAAGTGATCTAATCTGGAGTGTACACTTATCACTCACACACTCACACACTCACACATACATTTAAACAAAAAACTAGCTGTTGGAGGCTTTAACCCTTTTTTCTTCTTTCTTCTTCGATGCAGACCGAAGCCATGCTCAGGAGCTCCTTGCTGCCTTCGATACTTCGACTTCAGAAGCTGTTTAGCTTCCAACAAAAAGATTATTTATTTCCCATCAAGATGTAGGCAGCCATTCCCAATCATCGGAGCACTACTTCGCCTCCTCTATGAAGGAAGACTTTATGCAGCCACTTGGCTCTCATTTCCCTCGGAGTTTACAGTAGTACGCATACAAACAGGACCCCAAAAAACCAAGAGATTGACCGGCAACGTTTAACTTGAAGTAAAGTAGGGCAGTAGTTCACATGAAAAGGAAGCAAAATATTGACCGTCAGTACTGAGTCTAATGATTAATGAGCATTGCTGGAATAACAGGCAGATGGGAGTATATGCTTACCAAATCAAACGGAAGCCCGCCAAAGAGTAACCAGCCAAGACCGACGGTAAAAAGATCCTAAAATAGCACGGACAGGGATCAGCTGTGACTGTTGAAGACAACAGCATGCAGAAAAGAATACCAATGCAGGGTGGTGTTGTACCGGCATGTATCATTTGGGTCGTCGGCTCTAATGCGTTTTTTATAATCAAGATCAAGTACAATTGGAGTCCTACTTGCACGTATATGACGCGGAATAACAAGTTAGACTACATATATTGCAATTGGCAACTAAAAGTATAGCTTCAACAACTTGTCAGAACGAAGAAGGAAATAGGCCACAGAATCATATCAGTAGAAAACTCTGATTTGAGCGGTGGATTTTTTACAAAGTGACAACCATACGGAAGCCACTTGGCTTGACAGTCTAAAATGAACATGACCCGAAATGTTTGTATGGTCAGCATAACACAAGGTCCGGAATGATTATTACATACCTTCAAATTACCACAAATTGTCTGCGTGAGAGCTGAATTCAGTGTGGTATTCCAAAAAACGCAGTAATTTATTGAAAAGGCCATTACACAGGCAAGAAGCATCACAGCCTGCAGAGTATTCGAATAGATGCGGGAAGCTTATCATCCCTTCTAGGTCACCGCTGATTGACGCCCAAAACAGCGAGATTGGTCCACATATTATTCCTATAGAAGCAAGATAAATAAATGAGGCATAAGATAGCAAAAGGACAAAGATATACTACCAACATGAGCTATAGAAGCAAGATATATTGGTATACAGATGTTTGCAACAAAGACAACGCCATAGCTATAGGCGTCAAATGACAAATCCCGAGCTCCGGCAAACAACTGCACCGAGTATAATTATCCCCACACTGATGAAGTCCTTGTATGCATTAAAGATAAAGATGCCAAGTCATAACAGTTCATATAATTTTAGTTAGAAAATCATTCTTGTTATACCTGTATTATTACATCTGTATAGTTTAGTTAGGTGGTTATGTTTACAGGCTGTCATAGATATTTTGGTACATAGCCTTAACTATATATAGATATCAAAATGTAAGTGTAAAGTTAAGTTGTGAAAAGTAAATGAGAAGAGGAATATTAAGGAAGAAATCATCTCTCTGTTCTTTAAGTTTCTTTACAAAGAAGCCCTTCTTCTCACTTTGTCAACTCTAACGACGAGAGCGCTACTGGTTTCTGCTACCTCTTATAGCTGATGGAGGTGTACAGGTGTAGCATTAAGTGATAACTGGGACTGGTGTCAGGTCTGGGAAGTCTTTTATAAATAATATGGCATGTTTTTTTACAGCTCTGTGGGCACTATCTTGCCTTCTAGTGAAAACACGCCAAACATGGGACAAAAATAAATTCACGCCAAGTAAATCTACGCTAATTCTTATAAGTAGTCCAAGCCAAGCAAATCCTGTATATCAAACATGCCCTGAATGTGCAAAATGAACTCGGCAACACAATCGAAGTGCTGAGGGAGTTCTATTAAAGAGGTATATGCACAGAACAAAAAGGTAATGGTTACTACCTCTGAGGGATCAAACCATACATCCGAAGAACCAAACACGTAAAAATCAGACCGAAAGAAGGAATCATAGACCTTAGGTTTGGGTATCACTTTAGTAAGGAGACTGGCAGAACGTTCTTCAAGCATTGCTTCAGTGAGTCCAGTGCCTGTATAGCATCAAGATATACAGCAGACCAATCAGTAATCGGTACAACAGATTTGGAAATCACTGAAAAAGTTGCAAACACGTACATAAACAAATTGCACTGACCTACTTTACAAATGCTTTGAAACTCTTCATTATTGCTATCATAACAAGCGAGGAGGAAAGCACCATAGACACCTAAGGAAGACCAGATTATGATTATCACCTCCACCTTGTCTTTCAACTTAAGAATAAGATAGTGACAGTTTAAAGAAGAAGAATATTGCATCACTGAGACATTGAAGATAAAACTAATAGATGTAAATGACTGGAAACCTTTAAAGAGTGTCACTTTTACGTTGAAGAAAAATGGGAGAATTTTTAATTATTAAATCCAGAAAGTGCCCCTTCATTCAACTGAAAATGCTGTTTCATTACGGTTACCTGTACGTTTTCCCCGGCCATGGAAAGCAGCAATAGGTACCAAGTCTAGTGAGTCCCCAATACTGAAGGGCATAGCAAACGAATGAACATAAAATTCACACAGCTTTATCAGGATTACTAAAATGGAAAACACTAATTCTATCACTCACCTGTCCATGTAATCTTTCTTCAATTTCAGCCAGTTAAGTGACCGCTTTGAAGGCTCGTAAGTAGCATCTTTGGTCAATGTTTTAATAATTAAACCCTCCGAACTGCAATCCAGGATGAAGGAATAACATAAGAAGGCCATAGCTCAATGAGGACAAACTTATACAGATAAAAATAAACTGGGATGCAAGTGAAAGACCAAACCACAAATAAATTAAATTCTAAGGCAGAAGTTCAACACAATTATTAGTACTTTTTTCCACCTTCATGAAATGTATTTGTGCAGAACTTGCAACCCTAGTGATCCAATGACAGCACATTTATGAAATTCGAATTACTTTATCTAATGTTCATATCCATTTGCCCCCTGAAAAGTCAAAAGAATGGAGTGAATACCTTGAACTGACAGCAGCATCAAGAAACTTTTGTATTTCATCAATATCATTTGATGTTAAGGCTGTGGCAAACTGAAAAAACCCAGCTTCTTCCACAAAAGAGTCATACAGACACTGCACAATGCAACAACAGTCTCACGTGTAAGAATATAAATATTACTTTCTGGTGTAAAAGCAGAATAAGAAGAATGGTCAGAAGACATTAAAAACTTAGAATTTCTTATAAATCAGAACCTTCAACAATAATTGTAGCACCTAAAATGAATTAGTCAATGGGGCACCCTTCTTGCAATCCCACTGTAATCAACATAGACTTATGGTACTATTAAGATGACACCTTGTTCTGTCTTTTCTTGCACTGTTTTTTTTCATTAATGTTCAAATTTTCCTATGAAATAATACTGTTGATGCCCCAAGGCATCATCAACCAAGACTAATAAACTACCAGAAAAAAGGATGAAAAGAAGCAGCACAGTTTGACACTTTAACCTTCTTGCACTCCCCACTCTAGACACATGAAACTAATACAAAGACATTGAATAACAAGAAGTAAAGTGTCAACAGGTGAAATCTTGAATGATACTACTGCCAGCTACTTTGCTACAACATGTACCTAGAATATAACATTTTCCAATTAATAAGTAACTTCTACTATAAACCTTCCGGCAGTATTTGTTCCTAAAGGCAATTAGAGATGCCATAGCAGGCTGTTTAATCACAATTGTTAGATACCAACCCAAACATTTTCCTGATTCAAAAAGGGAACCTATCAACAATTTTGATACAAATGCGAACGTAAAAATAAATTCAACGCATGAATAGGAATGGCAAAGATAGACTCTCAATAAAAAAAACAATGACCTCCCTATATCCTAACAACACCAAGAAAAGAAAGAACAAAAAAGACTAGAAATAGTAAATTTCGACACCAATTCGTTTTACTCTACTAAATAATCAATAAGACATGCTGGTCATACAATATGCATGACTTGGATATTAGTTAAGTTTTAGAGAAGCACAATTGCTCCCATCCATAAGAGAAATAACAGTAAATTGTAAACTTAATTGAGAAGAAAGAACAAAGTTATACCTCTCTACGAACTTTCAGTTGTTCCTGAATAAGTGGTCGGCCATTAAGATACAACATATCAAAAGCAAATATGCAGACTTCAACCTTGATCTCACTCACGCTCACATTTTTACGCGCTCTAGTGCTGAGTACCTGCAACAATAATATCTTGTAAAGACTTTCAAATCTTAACTCAACAATATTCAAAATTAAATACTGTCCCGGGTGTAAAAAGCCATAAAACAATATTTTTAGAGAGAAAAAAGTCAAAAAGCATTCAGAAAATATAATGATATTCATGCACCATCATTAGTGAAGCCTGAATAGATGGTGTACCTGCGAAGTATATACCCATATATATGCATTATCATTATGCAAAGGAAGGGTAAGCCAAAGGTCAAACTTTGGTAACTATTCTCCCACAAGAAGAACACATAATAGCATATCCATAAAATTATTTTTGGTACACCATTTGAGGATACCTGCTCTTCTGTAAGTGCTTTTCTCAACATGTTTTGATTTACATTTTATATATAAGTATATCTAATATTCAAATAAAAAAAATATTTGAGAAGCTTTGTGAACGAAAACAAATATGGAGTGACCCCAACTCCAATAGGTGGGTAGCAAATCACCATGAAGGGAACCAAGAATAAAACTGGAGTACGATGGGGAAATAATTTACCTGGAAGGGCAGAATTTTTTGTTTTTCACGGTCATAAGCAACAATTTCACAATCCAAAACGAATGATGTTACAGATGACTTCTTTAACCTGCAAGCTGACAGAAAACATTAGCAACTGAAAATTTGAGAGTTACAATTAACCTTTTTCTTTTAATTTTGTCAAAGCACAATTAACATTCTGGATAACATGAAGTTGCAACCATACTTTAACAAATAAACTAGCCAAATACAGTTTGGAAAAATTCTAAACACATCACAGACCACAAACGTTACAGGCATTAATTTGTTTACAAAATCAAATGCCTCATCACCCATTTATCAAGTTTAACTTTTCAGAAATATCAATTACCTAAATTTACTCAGTGCAGTGTATAGTATATGACATTAGTTTCATTAGTGGTGATGTAGTACTAGAAAGATCCCAAAAGAATTTTGAAAATATTCAGTAACCACCCAACTCTTTAACCCATCGCACATGGAGAAATGCACTACATATTGATTCAGTTTATATTATAGGAGATGTCAAACTTTCGAATTTTTATTCCAGAGTACCAAACTCCCTCATGTATTATCACCCCAAAGTTCCATATGAAATACCATACAACCAAGATAGAAGCCCTACCTCGACACTACAGCAACCACATCAGGATACTTTCCAGTGTTTCGTTCAGCATTTCGACTGTATATCTCAACAGAACCATTCTCCATGAAATGTATCTGTAAGAAATGGGAACATTATTGTAACCAGAAAACAAAAAGCAATGAAGCATGCTATGGCACACGACATATCATGAACCGAAAAATATTACATGTTGGAATTAACAAGATGGTATCACCTGGGCACGTTCTCCATCATACTTGTATTCACACGTGTATTCTGTATCCTGAAACTTCTGTACAATCTCAGATACCCCCTTAGTTGGTTTTGCTAGCATAGGCCCAACTGGGACGCCCAAAGTAAAGTTGCATATCTCTGGAAGATTCCATACACCTCCACTTAAAAGGGCAGGGATGATTTTATCGTAATCAGGAAGCAGAGAGTACACTTGCTTAACAATCTTTGCTGCCTGAGAAATCAAAGTTATAGAGAACGTATTACAAGATAGAACAAAAGACCATCAACAAAAGATCAATTCAGCTTGTAGCTAATTAGAACTACTTATATTGTCATAACGATCAAGTATAATGGTATAATAGCCAAAATTCTTGTTATCTACTAAATAGCCCCACAAGACACAAAAGGATCTAAACTCTTAGCATATTGCCAATTCAGCAGCAGATTATAAACTCAGTATCAACAAAATTTAATGGCATGAAGATTCTCTAGAACTGCATCATTTGACCTAACGAACCTAAACTCACCTCTTCTAGAGGACTCTGAATATGAGAAGGTGGTGTCGAATGTTTTTGAGTATACACTGCAGCTTGTCCCAATGCAGTTAATAGAGTCTGCTCTGCCAATCCAATTCGCAACTTTGTCTACAAAACAAAACCCTTAAACCTTACAATAGGCTAAAAGGTGTTAACAACTGAAATTTACTATATAACCAAATTACAACCTGAAGCAAGCGGATCAGATATAGAGGTTCACAGTCAGTGGCAGCAACAAGAAGTGCCTTGATATGGTTCTTTTTCTTCTCCTGACTATCCTTCCCAGATTCCTGTTAAATTTCACAAGCAAGGGCAAGTTAATTACAAGAACAATATCCTGTAGTAAAAAAAATTTAACCCCTCCACAAAATCTTCATATCTTATCCACCAGTAAATTTAAGGTAAAATTACTAAAGAGAAAAAAGTTCACCACCTAACTACATTCCATACAGTGTAATCTTTTTTTGCTTAATTAAATATGGTATAATCTAACCATCTACATAATAGTTATTTTCCCTAAATAGTTTACAATAACTCGGTAAGTCAAAATAACAGGAAATTCTCCTTGATAAACAACATAATTTAATGTACCTACCAAAAACCCCTTTTAGCTTTCATAATTCATAATTTACAATAATCGTCCTTCTGTTCTAGTTCTACCTATAAAGAAAATTTCCAAAGAAAAGTTCCTTTGACAAGAAACATAACGTGTCAAGGGCAGTGGACTTTGATCACACAAAATTTTACACTCCCACATTGTTTTGAAAATGTGACAACTTCTCAACAGAATGCATAAAAGGTTATAGTACTAGAAAAGCAAAAAAAAAGAAACATCAATTGAGAAAACAAAATTGTACTTATCAACACCAGGTCCCTACATAAAGCAATCCACGGCAAGACAAGAAGAGGCATCAAAATCAATATATCAAAGTACTAAAATTTCAGAGTCTTAAGTTCGGAAATATGAAGATAGATCACCTTAGCTAGTTGACGAAATGTACTAAAAACCTTGGTGACAGTTAATGCATCAGGCTTGCGCATCATAGATTGAGAAGAACGGCTTTCCTTTGCAACATGACCAAGATCTCCCAGCTCCTATAAATTTCAACCTCACTTATCAGTAAAGGAAAGAAAAATAAACTGCATACATGAGAGTGAAGTTCCTAGAAGATTTAAAAGACAAGATGCATGTAATGTGACAGCTAACTTAGATAGGAGCACCGGTAGCATGAAGTGACAAAGATTTAAACATCAAAAAATTCCCACGCAACTCAGCCTCGACAAAATGAAAGAAATCAACTATGTCGAGCAAAGATTTATGACTTTCTGATCTTTAATCTTCCTTCATTATATCATGAACTAGATTGCACAAACAACAACCCAAGTAATCATAAAAACTCAAACTTGATGAAACAAAATCGATACACGTATTCAAGATTAAATGAAAACACAAAACCCACAGTAATAATACCTTGTATTGCTTCTTCACATGCGCTTCAGTCCTCCCACAAGCCTCTGCAAGGGCCTTAACAATCGAAGCATCCCCAATTCCAAGCTCCAAACCCTCATGCGCCGGAGCAATCCTATTCGCCGCAAGATAAATCACAGGCACCAAATCCTCAGGCGTGGTGTACATTACAGTCCTCAACATGTTACAAACAATATCCGTGATCACAATCCGACCCGTCTCTTTGTCAATCAAATCGAAAACTAAACAAACAAACACAAAAGGAACCCTCTCGCCCTGGCCCCAATTTGCCACCAATTTTGGGTCAAATTCCCCGGCTTTCTTCTTCAGTAGCGGCATTCGGCTCTTCAATTCCTCAGTCAGCTCCTTAGCACCCGCCGCCACGCACACTTTCTTACCTGCCGGAACCACCTCACCTCCATTGCCAGAACTTTCTTGAGCTTCTTTAATTTCCTTGGATTCCGGAGCTTTGACTTCCACGGATTCTGGGTCTTGGGTTGCGCCGGCGCTTTCGGGCGTAGGCAGCGATTGGGGTTTTTTGATAGGGTCAGTGGAGTCTAGGGCTTTGCGCTTCTTGGAGGGAGAAGGCTGGGGCTTTTTCTTGGCGGCGGCGGCGCGGGCGCCGGACATGAGGGCGTCGAAGGCGGAGGGGCGTGAGGACATGGCGCGAAGATTAGGGTTTTGGGGGGAGAGGGAAATGAGAGGGACAGAATAGGGTTTAGGGCGGAAGAGGGAGATGGGGTTGTAGAGACGGCGGAGAGAGGGGAGGCGTATACAATGGCATGAACAGAGCGATCGTGAAAGCATCAAATGGAGAGGATTTGGGAGAGTGAGGGAGAAATGGCGGGAAGGATCTATTGAGGCGCTCAAAGTGACGATCAAGAACAAAGATGTATTTTTCACACATGTTATGTTTTGAACGAGAATTTCTAAATTTTTATATAATTTTAAATAACGTGAATTATAATTTATAGTAATTAAAATTCCGTTAATTGAATTTTCATTGTTTGAATGTCAAAGGCATAAATTATAAAATGACAACAATTATAAATAGGGAGTTTTAACAAAACACTCCCGGTACTGTTCACTTTTAACGAAAAATCACATTTTTACTTTTAACTGTCACTATTCACTATACCTTTAAAAAGGGCTTTTCGTTAAAAGAGAAGTTTTTTTGGACTTTTCGTCAGTTTTCCTTTATAAATATCATTGTTTGGACAATTGTTAAAATTTGTATTCTATACCAGAACACAATTTTTTTTTATTTTAAAAATGTTAAGTTGGTCACACGCAATATCCAATTTAACTTTTCTAGAATGTTGCAAAATAAAATGTCCAGCTATAAATAAGTGCAATCCTCAATGAATACAACAGTGATAAAGCCATTAGACCAAAAACTAGAGCTGCAAATGCTTTAGGAGATAAAGGAACACGCTCTAAATTTTGCAACAATTAACAATTTCTCAAAGCAATAGTTTACGAAAATAAGTCTACAACAATATGATAGAGTTGATTGAAGTAGGAAAATCTCTATAAAGCACACTTACAAATGTTAACTAACTTTCGTGACATGAAAGGCTTTTATTCTAACTAATGTTTTACTGGAAGCACTAAAATGAAAAATATAATGAAAATAATTTTATACGCCTCATGAAGCAGGAGAGGATCCACATAGGAACCCAGGTGGTCCCAAAACCCTCCAGAGGTCAGAAAAGTGTTTGCGAGGCCGTCTCCAACCGAAGGCACTATGTTTGGCCCCCGTCCAGATTACAGCCACGCAAGAAATTACTTTTTTAATGAACAGTGTTAGACCATATTTATATACCATCTTCAACCAAAGAAGGCTATTTTTTAGCCCCCTCAATAATTTATTATTTTAAGTTCGTTCTTTAATTCTATTTAAAATAATTGAATTAAACTACCATATTAAAATAAGGTTTCCATGAGTGCCAATTGTAGCAAAACATTTTAAATTTCATGTTATTAAATATTTAAATTTTACTTGCATGTTAACATAGACATTAAAATGAGGTAATATAATATGAAAGGGTGAAAAAGATGTAAGAAATTGTGTAGAAATGGATTAGGTATTTATGAAAAAATTAGAATTTTTAATTTCGCCTTTTAAAAAAAAAAACTACATGACTTCAGCTAGCAGTACAACTGGGTCCAACATTTCGGGCTGGCTGGCTATGTTTGGCCATCCCGCTAGTCGTTTGGCTGGATTTTGGCCCGGGGAGTCCTTAAGTTATTTTGACCTAGCCCTCCTTTAGAGATTAGTTTTGCATCAAAAAGGGTTATGTTTTGATCTATAACCTTTGATCGTCCGATTGGAGATGGCTTGAAGGTCCCTTGAGAACCCCTAATGGTCTGGGCAAGTGGTCATACAAAGGGGTTTAGACCTCCATGGATATGCAACAAACATGTTTTAATAATCGCCCAATTGCAAGTTAAACGTCTGTAACTGCTAAAGAAAGAAGGCCTGCGAGCTACGACGATGCCTTTCCAGCATTTCAACGACGTCGTTATAGTGTTTCAGCCTTTTATTTTGTTTTCTTTTAATATGTGACACAATCTGCAAAGTCCATCTGCCACTACAATTCATAGAAACCTAAATAATATTTAATACCTTATATATGTTTTTCTTTAGTTTCATATGCTTAATATTAGAATGCGAGAGTTTTGTCTTAAGATTGCACCAAAAGAAATTGGACTATAAAACCCCTCAACTAAAATAGTAAGGGTAATTTTGTCATAAAAATTAAATTAACAAAATAGTAAAAGCAGTTCTCCTCCCACTATCTTGCGAGAAAGAGTACACGTAATGGAAGGAAAAGAAACCGTCATTGTCCCCCAATAGTAAAAGCAAATCAGCAACAACACTGCTGTTCTTCCTATCCTCCTCCTTAATTCTTCCACTCTAAAAACTTCATTTCATCATAACTTTTTCATACGCAACGAAATCGCGCAAGGTCGAAGCCTATAGATTCGTATCAGAACCCTCTTCCATCTGATATGACACCCACACCTCAAAATCAACTGTGATCAAAGATTGGAGCCTAGAATAGTGACAGTTTTTTGGCGGAGTTTTGCTGATTCCACCCAATCCCGCCTGAATTTTCTCGGCCCAAGAGAGAAAGTTGATTCTCTCCTGACGATCTTTCTACCTATACTCTCTCTCCTCTTCTCCAACTGTTAAGGTCGTATGAAGATCGTCTTTTTCTACCTTTTCTTTGGTTTAAAGTGATATAGGCAGAAAAAGAATCACCACCCAATCAGTAAAAAAAATGCAGAGCTTCAAAGCAGCGTCAACAAACCCAGAATTCTGCTCCCACCCTTCCTTCTATTTCAGGTCGCTCTCTCCTTTCTTCTTACTATTATGTTTACGTTTTTTT
>JAOTRO020178980.1:0-11503 GCA_028566515.2 Pyracantha coccinea | reverse complement strand
ACATCACTCAGCACATTTTGGACCAGCTGGGTTATGGGCTAGCCTAGTTGGCTCGGCTAGAG
This sequence comes from Pyracantha coccinea, assembly GCA_028566515.2. Lineage (NCBI taxonomy): Eukaryota > Viridiplantae > Streptophyta > Magnoliopsida > Rosales > Rosaceae > Pyracantha > Pyracantha coccinea. The sequence goes on along the minus strand of JAOTRO020178980.1, from coordinate 11,441 downwards.
AGGTTTTACTTTTACACGATGCCAGCGTATTTTTTAGGCTTTGGACCAGCCTAAAAATTTGGGCTGGTGTTGCTCTTATGTAAAAAAGAAAAAAAAAAAAAGTGTATGCAGCAGGCCCTGCAAAATAATTACAGAAGTGACAAAACGTGCAAATTATCCCCAAACAGCCTGACAGAAGAGAAAAGAACCCAATAAAGCTGCTGCTTCGTCGTTCCAACTTCGAAGGCACTTCCTTCTCCGCCCACCGTATAGCCCATATACAGCACAATCATCCGAACTGCTATCTCTCTGTCTCAATCTCAATCTCAATCTGCTGCTTTCTCTACTCTGCTCTGGTGAACTGTAAGAACCCAAATCTCCTCCTATTTTTCTCCCTTTTTTATTTTTAATTTTTGTTTATATACTCTTGTTTGTTTGTTTCTTAAACACACTACCTGTTTCCTGCAATGTGGGTTTTCTTTTTCATGGGTTCAATTCGTGCTGCTTGTTTGCCGGGAAAATGTGGGTGAAACCAGGTTAAGAACATGAAAAATGATCAAGTTTAAGCTTTCGAAGTGCGGTTCAAATTTTGACAATGTGATGTAAAATGTTCACACTACTTTCACACATGAACATTTTTCTTTTTGGGAAGATAATCTAAGCATGGTTGTTCACAAAATGTTAACGAGAAAACAAAAATATTCGATTAAATTTCGAAGTTTTATGGACGAGGTTCAAGTTTGATTGTGTAATATAAATACAACTACTTAATTTTTAGCAAGGTAATCTAAGCATATAATTGTTTCTGCATAATCTATATTATTTAACGAGACGACCTCATTTGGTTAGCATTGTATTATTGTTTATGATTGTGATCAAAGCAAACTCCAATCTCTGAATCTAGGTATTTAACATGTTAGGATCTTTGGAAGCATATGAGGAACTTTTCACAATGTCGATTGTCACAGACTCGTTGTTTATAGTTATTATGTGAACAGCATGGCGATTCTACAATGCAAGAGTCTTCTGTCTTGTGGCGTAGTCTGCCCTGCGTAAACATTTCACTGTCATGCTACTTGATCCACCTTGGGACTGCCACAGTTCTCCTTCTCGTCATGCCTTACATGTTCCTCACAGTGGTTTTCTTGTTGGAGTTAGGTGGGACAGGTGAGAACGGGGATTATTGCCGTTGGATAGAAGACAAACAATGTACAATGCACAACATGGGTGATCCACTGCTGATAGTCTAAAAGCATCAAAGCTTTTTGAGTTTAAACCCCACACCCATAGGTTCATTAGGCTTTCTCATACACCATTGGTTTAGGTGACTAAGTTAGTGACAATCTCGGTGTTGATTCAGAGTTACAACCACTGGTCCGCTGCCCAACATTTTAAGGTCACCTCTACAATATCGTTCTGCTGGACCTGACATAATAGTAATTCTGTATACCTACTTAGTTGGTAATAGTAAATTTGTAAAGCACATAGAAAAGTGTTTCTGTATACTGTCTACACCTTACTGTATGTTAAAATTTTGTTCGAAAGTCTAGGCATAAAACTCCAAAGTAGACGAGCAACATAGAAAAGGCTAAAGCTTGATTATATTAAACTTCTAATCAGACAGAGACTGAGACAATAGTTTGTGTATAATTGTTTGAAACGGAGATGTTTGATTCGATTGCGGCAATTTTGTCTGTAGAGGTTTACAGCCCAAGAAATTACTTATGTTTTCCTTTTCTTCGGTATTTCCAACTGCAAATGCAGATAATGGAATGCGATCATCTTTCAACTGTGAAATATAATGTTAAACTGGAAGATGGAGAGGTTGCTGCTGCTAATCAATTGGAAGGGGAGGTCAAGTTGGCTGATCTCATATGGGTAAAGATCAGTGGAGGCTCATGGTGGCCAGCACAGGTATTTGAAATGCTGTATTTTCTGATTGTTTTGTAACATTCAATAATCGAGATTTTTAATTGCACCTGTTGATACCACCAGATTCTATTTGATATTACTTAGTTGTGCCAAAGGACCCATTTCGTTATCGTCTTGTTTAATTCGTAGGTTGTTGATGATAACAACGTGAGTAGCAAGATCAAGCCAAGTAAAAGATCGGCAGAGAAGGTTCTTGTTCGGCTCTATGGAAGCTACAAGTAGTAAGTCTTCCATGATCAGGTGTTTTGTCCTCATTTGTCCTGTGATTGTATAGAACTTCTGAGCATATTTTCTTGCAGCTTGTATGTGGACCCGGTAAAATGTCATTCTGATTTCGACATGGTATGTTTTGAATGCACTGTTGAATCTCCTTGAATTCTGCCTAAGCATTCGAAATTTGAATACTAATTTCCACCGGATTATAGTAGACATGCCCCATACCTGATCGTATTGACTGAATTGCTGAACTTTCAGATACTCCAGCAGAACAATGGTTGTTATAGGGAAATACTCCTAAAAGCTTTGGAGCAGGTAACTATTCTTTCTTTGATAATTGCTCCTTTTAGGCAGGAATGAAATCTTGTGGTTGAAGTTGATGGTTTTTCGTACGTCATCTAATATGGCTGTAGGTTTCTAGCCCAAAATCCGACAGATCAAAGAAGCAAGGATCCAAGTCTAAAGGTTAGCCAACTCAAAATCCCTGTAAAAATGTATTGCATAACATTTATCAGTTAAACATAAATTATTGTTATCCAAGTTGAGAGGATTTAATTTCAGAATTTATGGCTGAATGGTGTAATAGAAATCATATCGATGAACAAATTAGAAGGGAAAGGTTTTTTGTGCTGTAACAACATATTTTAAAGCACTATGTGGAAGGGACCATCAGAATTGTAAACACGTGAGTATTTATGAATTTAAGGTTTTGAGAAGTAAATGAGAGGATTGAGAAATTGAACTAAAAGGGGAAATACGTGGTATATGTGGAAGCATTGGTTGACCAATTGAGCCACCATTCACTATGGAAATACTAGATGATCCCTCACTTGAGAATTATTAGAGTGACTCAACTTGCCTTTCGAGAGAACATCAGTATGCGCCTTTGCTCATGGGAGACTTGTTTGTGCCCATGTAAGGGAATGAGTTTGTGAAATGGGCTGAGAAGATTCCTGGAGTAACGCCAGCCTACACTAAACATAATTCATATTTCTAGAAACAATGGGAATCCACTCTAAGTGTGAACATTTTGTATGGTTTTAGAAACCCTAATATAACCAATAATGCTTTAGGTACCCGTGCAAACCTTATAAAAGTTATTACATTCTTGGTAATTTAAGAAACTAGCGAGACCTCATCAGAATAAGCGATCTTCCTCTCCTGGGTGCGGAACTTATGTTAGAACCTAAATTGTTATGAAAGTGTGATACTCTTTTTGGTGTTTCGTTCTCTTGGCTTTCCATGTCCACCAATGTACCCCTGTTTGTCTATGAGTAGAGGTCACAACTGAACTGAAGTCTTTATCTATCAAGGTCATTTTCACAATTTACTATCTTATGTTGATGAAATCATTATGTTCAGAATGACCTAAATGGAAAGGTTTCTATTGTTTCTTAAAAACTGAGACTCTCATACTGGTCAAAATGTTTATATTGTCGGGCAGAAAATGTAGCAGTTGATCTTTCTAGGCATAAGTCCAGTGGTAATCACGCAAGGGAAAATCTGCAAACAGATTCTTCAAACTTGGTAAGTTCTGATTCTCAACGGTCCTTATTTTGTAAAATTCTATTTCCTTGATATCACGTATGGGTACTTGGTTGCAGAATGCTGATGCTCAAAGAATGGAATTTTCTGTGAGTTTCTTTAGCTGGTCTATGGTTACATATTTATCTTCACGGGTTGCAGTTTCATATTCTTTGGCATTATCCATGTAAATCTTCTGTTAGGTAAGGGTTTCTCCAAGAAAGCGGAATGTCGTTATACCACAAAGTAAGGTGGAGCAGAAGACTCTACTTGCACTGAGGGTTGAAAATGCAAATGGAAAAGCTTCCAAGCAAAGTGGGGCAGAAGTGGTATCAAAGTCCAAAGAAGTGAGTGCTCGGAGATTGAGAGTGATGCAACAGCTTGGCCTGATTGCTCCTTCAGGATCTTCATTCCACAACAATGGACTGATTTGAGTCTCTTACTTAAGGTGTTACAATTTTGTTTGTCATGGTATCGATCATCTGTTTAAAATGGTAAGACTTTTTTGGTCCTTTGCAGCTGTATGATAACATTGTACCATTAAGAGACTTCAAATTCGGCACATGAACCATTCGGACTCAACCTGTTTTTCCCGTTTGGGGCTGCTTGATGCAAGCTGCTAGCTTTTGATGTAAGAATTGCACTGTAGATGCATAGGCTTCTGCTGTAAGGCCACCTGACAAAGTAAGCCTAAATGGTCTTTGCCAGTTGGTTTTTTGCTCTCATTTTGTTTTTGGGGGGTGGATGCAAAATCTACCGAATTGTGTTTTAAGTTTCTTTTTTGTGCATACCAAGTCTGAAACCAGTTGGTGAAATTTAAGCACGGGGTGTATTGCTTCTCTCTCTATTCTGGACCTTTACGATAAACTTTTACAACTAGTTGAGAACATGTCACGTGATTTATTATTTCACGTGTTATAATGAAATGAACGATGTAGTCGATATATCCCACTTTTAGAGTATCAACCATTGTGAAATGGAATCCGAACACAATAGATTTTTATTTTTCAGGTACATCGAAAAAATACTCAACGTTTTCAGGCCTTTATGGGCCCGCCCAACACCCTAACATGATGGGTAACATTTTTAAATGTTATTCTCCTTAATTTGAAAACAAAAAACAAAAAATTAACGGTATTTCTGGATGCATTGAGAAAATGAAAGACTAATTAAGCCCAAAGAACAAGGCTTTTTCCCAAGTGAAACAACACAGAATTTGATTGTTCCATTTAGAGGTGATTTTTTAATGGATGAGACAAAATAAAATTGTAAGTAATTACATATGTTTGTAATTAACATAATCCGTTAAATATTCACCCAAATGTTGACTTTTTAACGAGTAAATTCGGTTGAATTAACGGGTTGGGATCAATTTGCCAGCTCTACGAGAGAGAGAGAGAGAGAGAGAGAGAGAGAGTACATACTTGTACGTGTCAAGAAAAAATCGTTTGTAATTTTCAAGTTCTCTTTCCAAGTAGGCACCATTATTCCAACTGTGGATGACTACTACTGAATAACTGGTAGGTGGCATTGGATAAGATAATGCCTTTTTCTTTATTGTATTCACGTTTATTTATTTATTTATCAAACAAATCGTTTCTTTGAAATACTTGTTTGCCAAACTTATCTTTTGGAGCTTCCAACAAATGCTGAAGGCGGGAAGAGAGATGGTGTGGCCAATCCGTAAGTTCCATCATCTCAACCAGCTTCACCTGTTTATTTCATTAGTCTCCGTTTGGCTGCAAATAATTCTTCTCTCTCAATTAATACAGCCTCAAAGTTTGCTCGTTGGATGATTCCAGCACTGGTTTGTAGAGACTCGTTTGGCTGCTGCTCGCTCTTTTCTGGTTTAACCAATTCCTCTCTAGCTCAAATTCACAGAAAATCATCTGTTCCAAACAAGGTCCTACTTTCAGCCTCTCATGAATCATGCATTCATCCCTTTTCTCAAAAATGTATTCCTTACTGATCGTACCAGATTTTGTTACTTGAATTTATGAAAATTTCTTAGACAAAATCTGCACAAGTTGAAGGCATCCCTGTCGAATTTCCGCCTTCGATCAAGTAAGCATAAAAAGATTAATGAACATTGATCATCTGATCCCCTTGACTTGCAGTCCAAACTTTGTACTGTAATTTTATATGTTTTAGACCTTAAATTGTGCCACTAAGAGCTTCCCACTACAAGTGCTATATACGATGAGCTTTTTCCATTGGTAGAAACAACCCAGTTCTAAGGCCGGAGGCATCAAATGATTCCGAGGATCTTGCCCGTGAATGTACAAAATTTAAAGTAGAAAATGTATCGAAAGCTAAGGACGGGATGGACTCGTTTGTAGCGATGAAAGAGAGGTTTCTGAGTTTTAAAAAGCACAAATTTTTGTAAGTAGCAGTTAAAAGTGTTTACAGAAGTTACTTGCATATACATATTGGTGGTGGTCTGTAACTGTAAGGTAAATATAATATTGAACAGGAAAGAGTCAGAGCATTTCCAAACCCTAGCTCAAGTACAAGCACCCAAGGTAATTATATTTTCTCTTAATCTTTGTTTGTTGTACACATTCTGCTTTTGTTTGATTATTTACAAAGGAATTTGGCATATTTCCATATATAAACTTAAAATTGTTCGAAAACAGTTCATGGTGATTGCTTGTGCAGACTCGAGGGTTTGTCCCTCTAATATCCTAGGGTTTCAACCAGGGGAAGCTTTCATGGTTAGAAATGTAGCAAACCTTGTCCCCCCATTTGAGGTATTTGGCTCATCTTTCGTCTGTCCTTATATATTATCTCGAATCTAAACACATACACAATCGAATTCTTCGGATCAACCTTGGTCTCTTTTGCAGTATGGAACATCAGAAACTAATGCCGCCCTTGAGTTTGCAGTAAATACTCTTCAAGTAGGTCGTCTTGCTCTCTCTAGTCCCTCCATCTATGTATATTTACAACTTGACCATGGTTTATTACAAATGTCGTAGGAAAGGAGATTCGTCAATCCAAGATGTTCTTTCCTAAAACTGAAATTTTTCTTAGTTTCGTCTCAACACATTATTGTATCTTCTAAAAGGAAAGGCCAAAAATTGTTCGTTTCTATACCAAATTACTGATACATTTGCAAATAGGTTTGGGAGCAAAACAAAGGTTAAAAATTAGTGACCCCCATTCCACTTCTTGCATCTTCTCACACGAGTACTTTTCTGTTTACTTTCCGTGAGAAGAAAATTGTTTGTGGCTGACTTCAGGTTGAGAATATATTAGTCATTGGCCACAGTAGCTGTGCAGGAATTCAGACCCTAATGAGAATGCAAGATGATGGTGATTCGAGGCTCGTTAACAATTCATTTCTATCTTTTGTTTTCATTCAGTTCATGAATTCCCTCTAAATATTCTTTGTGTGATTTTGCTTTCAGTAGCTTTACTCAAAGTTGGGTTAACAACGCGAAAATCGCCAAACTAAGAACAAAATCTATTGCACAGCACCTCAGCTTTGAACAACAGTGCAGGCACTGTGAGAAGGTTATACTCGATTTTCCTCATCCTACTCTTCTTAAGCTTGTTTGTTTGTGATTAATTTCTAAAATATCTCCGAAATGATCGAAAACAGATTGTTCTTAACTCATGGTGATATGATAAAACAGATACTTTATTGTCTTGTGCAAACGAATGGAAGTGACTGATTACGATTTGTTTAAAGTAACAATGATAAAAAAAAATACAGATCAAGCCTCTAATATATGATCATTCTTGAGGTATAATAAGTTTTCGTTCTAGTGCAGGAATCGGTCAATCGTTCATTATTGAATCTTCGGACGTACCCGTGGATAGAAAACAAAACAAAGAAAGAGTTGATTTGTCTACATGGAGGATATTACGATTTTTCCACTTGTACATTTGAGAAATGGAGCCTTGATATAAATGGCAGCAGCAGCTTTGTAGGAGGCAGATACTTGACCAAAGATGAAGCACTTTGGCGCTGAATTTCTTGGTTCTTCCATTGAAAGAATGTTCATTCTCCACATTGTAAATGCTAGGCTAGGTGGGTTTCAACTTTGAAGGCATACACAAGAAACAAGAAAAATTTATTCATATTCCACATTGTCCCCTGAAGTTATCTTATTTCATTTTTTTTCCCCTTATAATGATATTCTAATGCACCCTAGCTTTGAACAACAGTGCAGACACTGAGTTTTTCAAGCAAGATTTTATCAAGACAACTACTATTAATTGTGTGGTTATTCACTTGGAGGCATTATGTAATTGCTTAATATTGTAGTTTTTTTATTGAAAAAACCCTAAGCCTATAAATAGGCCATCTAATGAGAATAGTACTGTCTTATTTTCTCCATCAACTGCCCTTTTGTTTTTCTTTTATCTCTGTCTAATTTTTTTTATTTTCAATACAAAAACATCATTACCAAGAACAAATTTATTGTTTTTTTTAATTTTTTTTAACAAATAATATTGTCCACACTAAAGGGGAGGGGGTGGGCTTAGCCTCACAATGGACTAACAATAATGTAGTTCGAATTCACTTTTGGAGAGAATCAAATCGAAGACCTCTCACTTATAAGTGAAGAGGAATATCACTAGACCATAGTAATAAGTGACTTTATTTTTCTCAATTTTAGATATTGGTACATGTTTTCAATGTTATATTTCTTACAATAAAATCATTCTTGAATTAGACTACAAGACACATTCGTTAATAATAATAATAGTAAATTTATTTGTCTTTTTTTTTTTAGGAAAATCTCGACGGTATGAGAAAATTTTATTGATATCGAAAAAAAATTTACACCTAGTCAGAGGGGGACATAAACCTAACCTCTCATACTACAAGAAAAAAAGGATAAAAAAATACATGAAAAAAAAGGAGACACATAAACCTTACCCTTTTAGAAACAAAAACAACAAAGATACAAGGAAAATAGGGGGGGGGGACATGAAACCTAACTCCTCTAAAGCTGAACCTAAAGGTCTAAATCTACAAAATAGAACAAGCAACATCATGAGGTTAAGAAAAAAACAAGAAAGTGAGACAAACATGTATGTTGAGATGCACATTAATTTGAGAAGCGGAAGCCAGGCAAGCCAACGTTGTCTGAAAACAAAGTAGCACTAACCATCATTGGAGGAGAATCATGGCATACCAAAGTTGGAGAAGACAAGCTCATATTAGCAAAATTGTCCAAACAACTATATTGCCTTCCCTATATATGCGAAAGGCATAGAAAGTCACCTTCCGAATACGGTCCAAACAAATAGACTATTGCATACGAAGAGACCAAGGAGGATCAAAATCAAGCGAGTGGAGGGCAAAATATAACACTAGAAGAGTCACTTTCAAGCCAAAGACAATGTCAACCCTATTGATATGCAAACTCTATACTAATAATAATTGCTGATAATTATGCAAAAAAAAAAAAAGAATTGCAATGACCAATCTCTTGGCAGAAACCACCAAGAAACTGATCGTGGCAATCACGAAAAACTCCCCCACAAGCAACAAGACCAGGATTTCCTTTAGACAAATCATTTGTATTAAGTTTAATCCAAGGAAACCAAAGAGAAGTCGAAAGCATAGGAAGAATAGTTGGTGCCTTGCAAGAGATAGGTGGGATCCCCAAAGAAGAAATGATACGAGCATCAAAATCCTATGAATAACCAAGAATAAACTTCCCACCATGAACGATCCCACAATTGATAAACATGCAAAGACGATGAAAATAGATTGGGTGACCTTCGAAAATAAACTTATTTTGAGCTTTCCAAATAGCCGAAATAGTCCAAAGACCCGCAAAAATCTAGAGATTGTGCAACTGTTGGGAAAAGGGCTGACGTATGTAGGCATCCCAAAAAACAGCCACGGAATCTGAAAAAGGAAAAGAGGTACCAAACTGACATGCTAACCACCTCCAAAGCTGCCTAGATATCCGAAACCCGAAGAAAAGATGAAAAGTAGATTCCTCAGAGCTATGACATAAACAACAAATGGATGCTAGAGAAATAACAACAAATGGATGCCAGAGAAATACCACGTTGTTGTAGTGCACCTTCGGTAGGAAGTTTTTCATGGAGAAGCCGCCAAGCCAAAATAGACAGTCGAGGTGGGATAAAATGTCGCCAAATAACCTTGGCCCAACCACAATCGCTATATTTTTTCCGAATAAGATGATAACCAGAAGAAAATGAAAATTTCCCAGTCGATGAAGGCTCATAGATTAACTTGTCATTCTCTACCTCTAAGGGCAAAGGTAAACGAAGATTTTGTTGGACTACAGAAGGGAATAAGTCTCCAAAATAATCTGGTAAAGACCATCTTTGAGCTTCAATAGCATTTGAAACTCGAGGAAGAACTGTGGGTGAAATGACCAAAGATAATGAAGGGTCAATAATCGGGCCATCCAATCATTCGTCGAACCAAAAAGAGACTGACATTCCATCACCAATAATCCAACGACTATTATTATTCAGAATAGGCAAAGCCCGCTTCAAACCATGCCACATTGAAGACCGTAAATAGATATCTTGTTTTTTGTAGGGCGCAAGAGGAAAACGCCGACGAGCGAAAGAACCACACAGAGAAGATTGTAAAGCATCCCAGCCAAAACTAAGCAAAGCTGTGAAGTTTAAGGCAGCCAAATCACATATTAAAAATTTGTTTGTCTTTCTTTTTTTTTTTTTTGCAAACAATTATTCAAAATCATTTTGTGAACCGACTAGTACTACATTCTAGTAGTAATTCTCTTGACACGGACGATGATAGTGCAGTATATTTTTATTGGATTAAATACGTATTGTTGGCGTACCTCGATCCACCCCCATAATCAAGTTATCATGTTGATATTAAAGCACGCCTCGAGCCCTTAGCAACCATAATTGTTATACTCAGATTAAAACCCAAAACAAAAGGGAAAAAAAATCACTTGCTAATTAAAACTGTAAAACTGAATAAGCCTCCACAAAATTAAGAGAAAGTGGATGAAAGTAAAACTTGATTTAAGCCGAGTAAAGCCGGGTCTAAATAAAACAAAGAAAATGCAATCGGGGGACGTCATAAGCTGAGAGCTTTGAGGAACTCCCGCATTTCGGACGCACACAGAAGACGGAAAGCAAAGGCAGCCATGATCTCGCAGTTCTTCCTGCTCTCGCAGCGTGGCGACAATATCGTCTTCCGCGACTGTCAGTCTCTCTCCCTCTCTCTCTACTGATCCAATCTCTAATTCCTTGTTATTTTCACTCGCTCAGATTTTAACTTCCGATCTGAATTGTTCGGCAACTCAGTTGTTGTGTAGTTCAATCTTCGTTTAGATCAATTGTTGCTTATACTCTTTCAAATTATCTCAAAAATAGTTATTTTTGGTGGAGATCTCCAAGAACAGTTATTAATTCGGCACTAATCTCTAGTGGGTGTTTCCTAGATCGTATATGCATACCGTAGTTTTTCCCAATTAATTTTCCTTCATGAATAAGCAATTTGAGCTCGATTTTGAACAAGTTAGTACTATTATGACCTTTTCGGAAATGGGTATGGTGAGAAATAGAGAAACAAGTGCAAGTGAACACTTTTTTTGTTCTACAAGAAAGGATGAATAAGCATTCGGGAGATCTGTTCTTATTGGATTTAGTGCCGAAAGATGGTGTTCTTGATGCGTGATTTTGTTCATGCAGATCGCGGTGAAGTGCCAAAAGGAAGCGCAGAGATATTTTTCCGGAAAGTGAAGTTTTGGAAAGAAGATGGGCAAGAGGAAGCACCCCCTGTCTTTGTAGGTATTATCTTACTGAGGAAT
>JAOTRO020178963.1:0-11504 GCA_028566515.2 Pyracantha coccinea | reverse complement strand
GTATAGTTTCCAAAATATACATACTACGTATAGTAAGAAAATACTTACCGTAGCCTGCAAAATCTCAAGAATTCATTACGGCACAATATCTCGTAAATAAGGGCATGACATCCATAATCACAAAATCTCACATAAGCAACAGATCATATCGGGTGCTCATCGACACATGCTGACACACGATTTCATGCAAAGATATTCTGACATGAACATGACTGGGTGTAATCATAGTATATGCTCTGGTACTACAAACACGTGAAGACTAGCGTTATGTGCAGCACATACGAGTCCGAGTTGCCTACTGCAACCTGTACGACAGGACTAGCACCTACAATGGATCCAAAGTGAGCATACGGTGTGATGTGCACATACACATGAAAGATTGGCCTTGGCTCGGGCAAGTACCAACACCAATGCAGCAAACGATGAGCAAATAACTTAAATATAGCCAAATATAGCCATGCCACAGTGATCCGATAATTCACATCGATGTAAAAGTAATAGATAATATTAAACATGGACGTAATTAGAATCTCATAAAGGTATGCATACTTATGCATCCCGTAGGATTTATGATAACTTCGTAATTTTCCATTATTTCTCTTATGAGCATTAGTCTAAGGTAGGCATACGTTGTAAATTCTTTTTCCAATGTATAAATAGAAACTAACAAATATGTATATACTATATAAAAGAAAAGACTCACTCAACTGAAATCCGTGCTATAACTCCCTAGCACAAATATCGAGGCATCACGAATGATCATCGTCTAGAACAAATATCGAACACGTCTCAGAATTCTTATCGATAGAACACGTAACTTACATAAAACACATCCCCAAGGACGTTCTAGAATGACTTGTAAACCATTGACCAAAAGTCAACCGTCGGTCAAAAGTCGACGGTAGGGTCCACAACCCTACGTAACTCAATTCGGAAGATCCATACCTCGAATTTCTGATTCGTAACTTCCCAAGAGTTTCAATAAGCTTCTAGAACATCCTAAAGTTTTGGAACGATCCTACGGTCAGATCTCCACCAATCGTTAAAATTAAGTGGCGGCCCACGTTTAGATTTACAATCTTAGAAAACCCATCCAGGAAGATTCGTACGTCAGATTTCTAATCTGTCAGTTCCTAATAACCTTAAATATTATGTACTATTATGTATTAAAGTTTGGTGACGATCCAATGGTCGGATCACCGAATCATATAATAACCAAGTGGCGGCCCTTAACGGAAATATAACCAAACAACACGCCGCCACACAAGGACCACAGTGAGGGGAGCAATTTTCATACCTGGGTCGAACTCCAATTCGGCCGGGAAGTGCTCGAAATAGCCTTGAATCCGCCGGAACCCTAGAATTTGGGTGTCCTCGATTCGACCTCCATACTAGCTCTGACGCCTCATCCACTACTTGGGCTTGTCTTCTGAGGTTGAGGAAAGTCTATTGGTGGTGGTGGTTGATGGAGTTAGCTTCAAGATTGTGGATCACCGTCATGAACCCTGTCGCACCCACCGTGCAGATTTCACAATTTCAAGGCCAAATTTCATAAATTTTGGGGTGGAATGGGTAGAGGGAAGGTTATGGAGTGATTCCCAGGTGGTGGCTTGACTTAAATCGTCAAAATTTGGCAGGAGGAACCGTCGAAATCTATCGAGTTCCACAGTTTCGAGGGTTGGGTCGTAAAGAACCGATAAAGGATCCATGATCTCGTGCTTCTCTCCCCTTTCCCTTCCTTTCCTTTCTTTTTTCTCCATCGGTCAACCTTCTTCCTCTCCCCTCTCCCAATTCGGCCAACCCCCTTCCTTTTTCCCTCATGTTCTTTCTTCTCTTGTTTCTGATTGGGCAAACCATCCCTTTTTTCTTCCTCCTCTCTCTTTTCTTTTCTTTTCTTTTCTTTTCCCCCCAGTCACTCACGTGGATTCCTTCCACCAAGACAAGGCTCCCACAAATCTGGAGCCTTCCAGATTCATAGCAAAATGACTATTTTGCCCCCATCTTCGTTCGTTTATAACTTTTTTTGTTATAACTCCAAATTGTGTTCCGTTTAAGCTCACACATTCGTATCGTCGAGTACTTTGAGAATTCATAAAAAGAGTAGCTTGTACATGTCACAAAAGATGGCCAACGAAAGTCAGACATCCTTGCCTCTAAAGGTATTTTCGTAAAATCACTCTTTTAAAATTTATAAAACCGTGAAATTAGGAACAGGTTGTCACAGACCACGTATTGAGTTGGCTTTTGTTTCCAACTATACGATTTTTTATATTTTCCATAACTATTTTATGAACACTCGCATATCATGTTATAACTTTTACTTAGAAAAATACAAAAAGTTTCATACATTTTTATTATTGTGATTTATGAATGTTATGGATCCAAATATGATATGATAATATACATACTTTATCTGCTCATCATGTATGTTCGCACGGTATCTATAATACACAATAACTATAATACTGTATTAGCCTATATTAGTTACATTAGACAACTAAGACTGGCAGATGACACGCTTAGCGCCAACTTCATGTGTATGTTGTACTATAATGTAAACTTTTACACCCAGCCTATTCATGTAAATACTTTATGCATGAACTCATGTGCTTGCGTTTTTTTAATGAGCATATCATATTATTTTATATTATATTGCGATGTACCTGTATCATTGAGATTAGTGTTGTTTTATTCTGGTACCTTGGGTTTCGTACTTACTACATAGTATGATTTTAGAGACTATACATGATTTTACATTGAGGGGTTACTATGTTCGGAAAAACAAATGGTTATAGAAAACTCTTATTTTTGCTCACTCATGTTTTCTATTTTCCAGGATTTAGTAGTTGTATTGTGGTGGAGACAATGATTTATGACACTCTCTAAATTCAATTCCGATAATATAGAAAATTAATTTCTGTTATTTTCTATAAATATCCCTCCTTTTCAGGCCTTTTCAAGATTGGAATATTCTTTTTGATGCACTGTTATCTATGCTCTAACATGCATTTTAATGAGGATTCATCCCCAAACGCACTCTTGTTTTCATTTCAATTTTAATTTTAGTACTTTTACACATCACCTTCATCTTATGGCTTTGTCTTGATTCAAGTATCGGCTAGCCTACCTTGATTTCGGTATTCATGTAGATATTCCGGCTAGGATGTGTCACTAATCAACATTACGTGGAGAAAATCCGAAAGTTCTCTAATTTTTCATCTTTCTGTGTCTTCTAGCTGTTCTCAGCAAACCATATAGAGACGGGCACAACAAATCTAGATCTAGAGCGATATCAGGTATTTTTCCTTTCTAATATCTTCTCTATTATCCTATGATTCTTTATATATTATGTACTCTCTGATGAGGAATCGAAGTAAAATAGGTCTTGAAGTTTGTTATGCTCTAGATCTATCTTTGTCTTGAAGTTTGTTTTAGTTTATGCTCTCTCTAGAGTGATTTCATGTATTGATCCTTATTGAATATACAACCAACCCAAGTAGCTAGATTGTTATCTTGCCCCAAATGACAAATTTCAGTTTCAAATTGAATCCTACCTAGTCTAGCTAATTTAGTTTTCAACATTTCTTTTGTAACACTCATGTGGTGCATTTTTTTATTCCTCTCATCTAACCTTTTGTGATCCAGTTCATCTTCATTTTGCCTAAACATGCATTGAAGATGAATTTGCTTTCAAAGTCTCTCACCCAAACATAAGGACGATCCCAAGTCAACAAGGGTCCTTGCTTTGTGAGGGTCATAGGAAAAATATTTATTGTACACAATCTTACCCTTCCTTTACAAAGAAGATATTTCCACATTCTATCACCCAAACATAACTTAAAGAAAAACAAAGTGCCAAATCGTATACTTATAGTATCTTTTGTTCATTAGAAGCCCAAACACAATGAAGATGATTTTTTTTTTTTTTTTTTTCATTTGTAATTGACCACAATCAGTTAGGTTTTCGAAGAGGAAAAAGATTCCTAAAGGTATTTTACTTGAAGGAATGGGAAAGTTTTCCTGCGTTTTAAGTGTAGAAACATGTTCTGTTTTTTTCAGGAAGCGTATCTTTCTTCGAACTCAAAGTTAAAGTATGCCAATGCATGCAACAAAGATAGAATCAGTGCACTACCAGATGAAATTATCTGCAACATTCTTTCCACCCTGTCAACTAAAGAAGCTGTAAGGACCAGTATTATATCACCGAGATGGAGGAATGTGTGGGATCATGTTCCCACTCTAGACCTTTGTGATAAGCATTATCAAAGAGAATTTAACCCAGTTGGTTTTTTCTGAGTTTGTCGATCGTGCACTCTGCATTCATAGCCCGTTCAACAATCATGAATTCCGTCTCTCTAGTGCTTTTGCTGAGTTTGTGGATCGTGCTCTCTCCATTCGTGGCTCGTCCAAAATTCAGAGACTCCGTCTTTGTTGCTCTGGGGTGAAGAATTATCCTCTTATTGATGCTTGGATAAGGACTGCCATTAAGCTTAATGTTGTTGAACTCGAACTTGTTCTGTATTCTTTTGGCCGCCCTTTTGAGTTGGCTAGAAATCTTTTCACGTGCAAAACGCTGGTCGTTTTGAAGCTTTTGCTGGAATCAAATATTACCTTCACTCCTACCTCAGATTGTTTCCCACGTCTTAAGTTCTTCCATGCTAAAGTCTATGATCCTGATGCTGACTCAATGGAGAAGCTCTTTTCTTCTTGCCCTGCACTTGAAGAATTGATCATAGGAGGAGATATTGTAGCTAGTAAAGTTATGAATTTTAATATCTCTGCACCTGAACTAAACAGACTGAAAATATTCTTGGCGGAAGACGACTTTTGGGAAGGATCCGAGTCAAATATCTTTTTCAATGTTAATGCTCCAAATCTTGAAAAGTTTGATCTCGAGGCGGATTTTGTAGCAAACTATATTTTGAATGCAAATTCACTAAGCGAAGCCAAGATTGATCTCGAATATGTGCACACGTCTGGGTACATTGACTATGAACTTGGTTGTGTTGATCGTCTGGAAAGGCTTTTTGCAGAACTTCTCAATGTGAAATATCTGTCACTTTCAGCTCCACTTTTCGGGGTAAGTTTTCTGTAACTTTAACTTCGTTTCTTGTCACTCATTTGATAATCATTTAGTTTTTGTGTTTGAGTTTTCATTTTTTACGGTGGAGAAAATATGTTAGAGAAATGAGGAAGATAGATGAAGGGAGGCAGTGAGACGGAAGAAGGAGAAATGAAGGAGAATAACCGAAAACAAAACCATGAAACTAAAAACAACTTAAAAAGTGTTTGCAGTTGCCACTCAGTACTACAGTCTGGTGATTTTTTTTTTTTTTTTACTTGTGAGTGAGAGGTTTTAGGTTCAAATCGCGTGGATGGCGAATTCGATACCAAATTAGGTTGCCTATTGTGTGACTTAGCCGAACTTCTACCCTCCCCTTAGAGTAAAATATATCGTTGTATTATAAAAAAATTGTTTGCAGTTTTGATTTTTAGTTTGGCTTAAACGTTAGAATGGTCTCTGTGTTTTAGTCATTGGGTCAATTTAGTCATTGTGTTTTCAATTTGACCAATTTGATCCTTATGTTTATCTCTGTAAGGCAATTAAGGACATTTCCATCTAATTTCTATAAAATAAAAATAAAAATTATTATAAACTTATTCATAAAATCATTTATTTGATTTAAAATATTTAAAAGTGAAACAAAATAAAAAAATAAAAGAAAAAATATTCTCCTCCCAACTCTCCGACCTCCTCCCTAACGTTACCCCTCTCTTTTTTATGTCACAACCTTAATCATTTTTCAAATTAGAAGTTTTATCTCTTATATGTGTTATTTCTTATTGATTTGCATTTTTCTATAAAGAGAAAGGGTAATTATATCTCTTATAATTTTTCTTATGAATTTTTTAAGAGAGATTGAATAAAATGTCCTTAATTAGCTAACAAAGACAAACACGATAACTAAATTAGTCAAATCAAAAACACAATGACTAATTAGTCATATGACTATAACACAGACCGACATTTAAGCCTTTTAGTTTTCATTTATGTGTTATCATGTATAAATTTCTTTTACATTCCTTCTGTAATCCTTCCAACACGATTCTTCATTCCTCATAGATCTTCCACATATTTTTCCCTATCTATAGTGAAAAATAAAAATTTGACGAAAATGATTATCGAACGGGTTCTTCCTACCTAGTCTTTTTAAGATGCTGAAATTTATCGGTGGAATTAGTTATATATAATATATATGCACTGGTGAGGAAGTATTTAAGTTTTCATGAATCTTGGAGTGACATTTAATACTTTATGATTCTGGAGGATCCTGAATGTCACACTGAAGATGGTTTTCATCTGCCTGAACTGAATCGTTTGAACCATTCGGAGCTACTTCTTTTTACTTGCTGCAATTGGAAATCACTCATAGATTTGCTCAAGATAGCGCCCCATCTGGAACATCTTGATGTTTATAATGTAAGTATTTGTAGATCTACTTTTCACTCTAAAATCTAAATGCATATAGTAAAGAGGGGAGTAGATTTCAGAGACCTCAATTCACTCTTTTATTTTTGAACTATCTTCAGAACAAGGAATGTATGTTGGAAAATTATCGTGATCTCTTGTTATGTGAATGGGTTCCACCTGAGTTTGTGCCTATTTGTTTGTTGTCGCACCTCAAGACTATTTGCCTTCGAGGAATCCAGGGCCGGCCTGACGAGACAGAAGTGACAAAGTACTTGTTGAAGCATGGCGAAGTCCTGAATAAGGTCACGATTTATACGTGCGACTTCCGCGTAGAAGACAAGGTGAAACTATGCCAGGAAATTTCAATTTTTTCAAAGGGTTCGACGACTTGTCAAATTGAATTCCTGGAGAAATGATATCTAGGTTCTATATGGATATTCCCCTTTTTAAATGTGTCCTTTTGACTTGTTTTGCTGCAAAACATGAATTTATCTGGACTTATTTTCAATTTTCTTCTCTGTTTAGCTTCTTTAACATTTGGAGGACTAATATACTGGGGAGATATTTGGCTTTAACTTTGAACAACATATCTTCAACATGCATGCATTCACCATATCAAACATATGGTGGAGAGTATTTGCTTCTTAATTATATATAGTCTACTGATATTGGGTATATGAAACCTAATTAAGGAGAAGCATATAGCTCCGGCCGGCGTTAACCCAAACTTGCCTTCTCTTTAATGGCACTTTCGATTTGGGCATGTGTTGAGCTTAGATAAGATGTGGGTCTTGTAGATCATGGAGAGAATGAGTGAATGAACCGACAATATTGGATAAACTTAGGGATTTCAATTCGCCTCATATGACTGCTTGCAAGGCCGATTGTTGATATGAGATTGTGGAGGGGAGAGAGGCGAGGTGACTGCAAGTTGTTTTGGCCGGAATCTGGAGTTGTTGGCGTGTAGCCGGGCACAATGGTGGTTGTAACCTCCATTCTTTCACTAGTTTTCTTTTTTATTTTGGTAGTTGATGCAGGGTGGACCGAGGAGTCTTGGGGACGAAGGATAGGTGATCTGGTATTCGCTCAATCAGGGATAACAGAGCTTTTTCAATGTTGCTAATTGTGAATTCACTCACACGACCAAATCACATGTTTGTTTTGAAAAGAAGAAATCACTCACTTCAATTGCACAAGACAAATATATGTTTCTTAATTAATAAGTTTGTCATTTTAGGCATTCTAATACACTATTAAAAAGGCCTACAATATTTAATAGACCTCTTCTTAATTATATGTTTCTTAATTAATAAGTCTGCCATTCTAGGCATTCTACAACACTATTAAAAAGACTTACAATATTTAATAGACCTCTTAACTTCTATGGGACTCTTACAACCTCCAAAGAAGATTTAACCAAATTCCTAGGTGACAACATTTCAAGTTTAATTAAACCTTTTACTCCCCATACAATTGGTTGTTACTTTAATGGATGTTGTGTACTGAGTAGTGCTTTTAACACACTTTTTCTCACCTCATATGCTTTTAACACACTCTTTCACACCTTATACACACCCCTCTCGTTTTGTAACCGTTAAATTGAACATTTAAAGTAAAACCAACTGTTAAGACCAACATAAGGTGTGCACATTGTAAAAAAAGGTATACAACTTTTAACTGATTAGTGTACAACTTTGAAAGTTGAAAATTAAATAATGGGTGGTCAAAAAATAACCTTTAAAATTAGGTTATTTTTGGGATATTCCTAACTGCAGGTAGTGTACAACTTTGAAATTTAAATAATGGGTGGTCAAAGGAATTGGATGTCGAGAGAAAAAATTTGGGTGTATACAAAACCACTCTTTTGAAAATCATCTCAAATCTAAAGAGAGTGAAATGCTTGTGCATATTTCTCAATTGTTTTTGTAATTTAACATTAAAATATCGAGAGGCCTAGTTTCAAAATCTTACCTCGAGTTATTATTTGGACTGAAGAGTACAAAAGTTTTTGTCCAATATAAGGGTTCAAAAGTTAATCAGCCCTAAACTTGAATCAATCAGGTGCCATCCATGGACCATGGTATGAGTTCGTGATATCGAATTGCATTTTCCTTTTTACCAAAAGAATTGTCATGTATTCCAAAACATTATTTGCTTATGTACATGCATTACATTTGTATATTTAATTGCATGCTTGTTTCTGAATTTCATGGATAGACCCAAATTTTTTGAAACCAGTAATACGGAGAAAGACTTACATGAAAACGGTACATTGCAAGCATGGAGTTGGTCCAATAATTAATTTTCACATGTAAATCATTCTCTACAAGTATTATATTATTAACACAAAATGCCACGTACCATAACCTGTAGTTACACTTTACAAGGAGACA
The DNA here is from genome assembly GCA_028566515.2 of Pyracantha coccinea. Taxonomy (NCBI): domain Eukaryota; kingdom Viridiplantae; phylum Streptophyta; class Magnoliopsida; order Rosales; family Rosaceae; genus Pyracantha; species Pyracantha coccinea. The sequence continues at coordinate 2,639 of JAOTRO020178963.1, read as the reverse complement.
TTGTACCAGTGTGACCAAAGCAGCAAAAAGACAAATAAAATGAAGGATAAGAATAATCCATAAGAGAGATAACAGGAGATGGGGGAATCTGTGCAGAGGTTCATATTATAAGGCAACACAATAACCAATGCGACCAAAGCTGCAAAAAGACAAATAAAATGAACCTTCAGTGATAATCCATAAATTGAAAGAGATAACTATACTATTGCAACATTTTATTATGTACAAGATAGTGTTGGAATAGAGAGTTGAACCTATAACCTTGTTCTTAATTACTTTTTTGGGTTACAAATCTCTTGTTATATAATTTCTACATCAAAAGTGCATAATCCAACTGTAGATATCGAAGTTTTGGTGAAAAATAAATTAGAAAACTAGATTTTAATCCCTATATAAGATGAAGTTTAGAAAAATGTCTTACACAAGATTAAAATTTGATTTTAATCCCTAGACTCTATTAAACGTCTCTCTTTTTTATTTATAATTTTATGGTGTTCATAAATTAAATTTTATGAAAATATCATAAATTTTAATTCTCATTATGGTGAGTATCTTATATAAGAAAATATTTTCGTTGAGATTTTTCAATACACTTATGTTTTTACATATTTTCTTATGTGTCACTAATTCATTACAATACATTTAGGTACGAACATTTCGGTACACTGGTTAGTATAACATATTTAGATACGGACATTTAGGCACTAGTTTAGTATAATATATTTAGGTATCAACATTTCAATACACTAGTTTAGTATCATATAGTTAGGTTTGGAATTTTTGGTACACTTATATTTTTGCATATTTTCTTATGTGCCACTAATTTACTACAATATGTTTAGGTACGGACATCGGTACACTAAATTAGTAAAATATATTATGATACGGACGTTTAGGTACACTAATTAAAGGAAGTTAAATAAAATTAATGAATTAAAATGTGTATAATAATAAATTTAAAATTTAATGTAATGACATTAAATAAAATATCTATTAAATATTAAAACAAAAATATAATATAAATTTGAATTAAGTACACATTAAGGGACTAAAATCAATATTCAATCTAACACTAGTTTTTTATTAAATTTTAATCTTCTTGAATTAAAGTTCAAAACCCCCAAAATAAATGTACCTACACATTAAAGTTTGACATATCAGGACTTAGGTGGCATACACTATGTGTCTCATAAATCGTACATATGTCATATGACTCGTGAAAACTGGACGAGTCATCAAGAGTGACACGTGTTGACATTTGACTGAAAGTCATTAAGGAACTATCTTTATTAATTCTTTAATTAATTTTAATCAAAACAAATTAATTGATTTAAAATGCCAAATCACGAACTAAGCCACAAATCAAGTCTTGATTCTTTCGTTAATGAATCAAGCCCACAATCAAGGCCAAATCATCCATAGGCTAGACTTGGTCAAACTTGTGAAGAATCATCAAGCACCACTACACGTGCCGATTCTTTCATCACCACAAGCCAAACCCTTGCGGCATCTGTTCATCCAAGATCCAAGTCATCAGGACCTTTGGATCAAGGACAATCAATACACATACACACTTTGTGGACATCAAATCAAAGGATTAAAATTGTAATTAGAGATTTTAACCCTAAACCCTACATTAATACAAATCCTTTTTTTTTACATGTGTTCTTGTGTCTTTGTTACAAGAAATTCGCGTTTACACAAACAAGTATCATGTACTTATTCAATACAAATGATACTGAGTGAAGATGGAGTTACACATAAGATCACGACTACAAGAGTGATTATTTTTAACTAGCTGAGCTATAGCTAGCTACATATATAGAACAAAGCTATTGAGGTTTGGACGGCTTGTGATGTATCTTATCCAAATGATTCTTCTCTAACATCACAACCTTAGTAGCACGTAATTATAAGTTAATGTGACCGGCTCCAGGGCTCGGTACTGATTGCGCTTTGACAGAACGAAACTGATCATGAAGAGTAGTGATGAAGTGCTTTCCAACGCTAACATTGCTTGGCACCGCATGATGACCTTCATGCTCACCCAAAGAAGGTAGTGACCTGTAGTCCGGATCAGTTTCCGTACCCGCCATCAAGCTGTCCTCCGAAGAAAGCTCGCCACCCTTTCCATTGTTTTCAACCCTCAGAAGCCTTCCGGCTCCAAAAGTGGGCATGCAGAAGGCAAAACCAAAGAGGAGGATAAGAAAGAATGGCTTATATGAACGAGCCATTTGCATAACAAATTTGTTAGCTAGCTAGTTGATGAAGTAATTTTGAAGAGGGGTTTAAAGTATATATATATATGAGTGCTGAGGGAGATGCGTGGGGGTCAAGTTATAACTGGCTAATTGAAAGTGATGACAATTAGATGGAATAGTTTGCGACATGCATTTTTGGTGGTCCATATTGATTTTGACAAAAGTAGAGAGAATGGTCATTGGAAGTTAGGTACACTTCAACTATAAGAAGCTCACGTGCAGTTATGTAGAAATGTGACTCCTTAATTACTTATGTACAAAGGTTACAACATATATAGGGTTTGAGGAAAACTCATATGCAGTTGAAATCCTAAACTACTTACAATTTAATAAACATTCCATTAATTACATAGGAGAATACGGAATAATTTATCTATT
>JAOTRO020178952.1:0-11505 GCA_028566515.2 Pyracantha coccinea | reverse complement strand
AAAGGGGGGGGGGGGGGAGAGAGAGAGAGAGAGAGAGAGAGAGAGAGAGAGAGAGAGAGAGAGAGAGAGAGAGAATGTATTTGAGGAGAGGGATATATAATATTAGGGCATGTGTTTTGTTAATATATATTTTGTTTGTTTGTTTTGCTTTGCTTCTTATTTAACTCCACTTCTTCTCTGAATTTCCATTCCTGGCTACCCTCTACCTTTCCCTTTCCCTTTCATTTCCCTATTTTCCCTTCCTCGGGATCTGATCTCTCTCTCTTTCTCTCTCTCCCTCTCTGTGTCTGTGGGACTAGTACAAACAACTGTTTGAAGGGGGGAGATTAGTAAGTTCAATTCCCGGAGATTTGCTTTGTTAATTTCTTGCTTGTTTGTTTGTTGACTGTCGTTCCTTTCTTTCTGTGCTTCTTTTTTTGTGTCTGCTAGTGGGATTTTTCTTTCACAAACAACAGTTAAAAAAGGTGACGAAAAATAGCCCCTGCTTCTTCTTGTCTTGTCCCCTTCTCTCTAATGCTGATTGGTGATTGGATACAAGGTTTATGGTTCATCAACCAGATCTGTATGCAGCAATTTTAACTTCCATAGGGCGTTGTCAAGATTACCAAGGTTGTCACCTCTTCCTCTCACCTCCTCCTTTTTCTTCACCATCATATTCTTCTTCTTTTGTTTCTCTTTTGGGTTTGATTTATTTTCTTCATTGTAATGGTTTCGATTCATCTTGCGGTCACTGCTCGTGAATGTATTGAAATGATCCTGAATTCTTTGGTATTAAAGCAAATGAAATATACGCTTGGCTTAGTCAAATATTGGGCAAACTTAAGTTCGTTCAAAGGAGACTAGTGTTTTTCCACATGTTTCTCTGTTATGGAATGGCATAAATCGATCTGGTTTTTTTTCTTTCAGTTTTTGTGGTGTGTGCTTCATTTTTTTATATATAGCTGATATATAATTTGGCAAAATATTATCACATGTGGAAAAAAACTAGTCTCCTTTGATTAGTAATTACCTTCCATGGAGCCTCTTTCAATTTTGGGTTTACCCGAGTGATCAAAATGTCTTCTTTCTTTATCAACTTGATGGAGTTTTCATGTCTTTTTACCACATGGATCTATACTCTCCAGAACATGTCATTACCATATGGTTACATGAAAAACAAAATCATTAAGATGAGTCCTACATGTATAATCATTTTGTTTCTGGTTATCTGATAACTTGCATCTGCTTCTTTTTGGTATCGTTTTTTATTACCACAAAAATGTGTTACATGGATTATAGTTTGAATATGTATCTTCCAATTCTCAGAAGGAGCTATTTTGTGCATAATTAATACACATCTCTCATATGTGTGTGCGCGCGCGCGCTTGGGTGTTCCTCTTTATTTTTCCTTTTTAATTTTAGTTAATCTTTTTTATGAGCTGACCCGATTGAACAAAAAAAATGATAGTTTCTTGTGGTGTAGACAAAACATTTTGTGTTTGTTTAACTTTAAGTATGATTATACCTTTCGTTCCCATCTTCTTAGTTTAAGTACTTGAATCTAAAGTCAACTTTTTTTCATACTTTGTTTTTTCTTGGCAAATTTTGTGGCCATATTTTTCAGTCTCACAAACATCAATCCTTATGTAATAAACTTAAAGTGAAAGATGTTTCAGTAGTGGTCACATGCTTGATACAAGAGAAACCCTTTTCTTTTCTGTTTCTTCTATATTAAACAATATTTGATTTATACATAGGTTAAAAGGTTTCACATCCCTAATATTAGTATATAATTACACATTTATACAAGATTAAAAAGCTAATACCTTGAACGAATGTTACTAATGTACATACATAGTTCCAGTCCAAGTGCTACACGTCGGTCATCTTGTTTAAATTCTTCTTGCATGCCAATGTCAAACTCCTGTTTTCTATAGTTGTCACCTTTAGTTTGATGGACATACATGCATTTTGTATAATCGGTAAAATAAAAGATAGAGCCACAGATTAATTAATAGTAAATCAATTGTTAATGGAAATATTTTGGGCTATGAAGATCGTACTCCTCTATAATTAATTCGCCAACTGATTTCCCATAATCTCCCATATGCTCATTCTTGGAAAGTTTGGGTTTTTTCAATAAGTTCTAGAAAGAATTTTAAAAATATCTGGTCAGGAGGTGAGATTTTATAGGATGATCTTCTCTAATTTGGTAAGTTTTAGATTTCTTTTTTTTTTTTCCTTTTTTTTGTCAGAATTCTTAGCTCCTAGGGTTCTTCTCTAGCTTTAGATATATATATAGTATTTTTTTTGTCTATTTTCTAGGTTTATATACACATATATATGCTATATATTTTAGCCTTTCGATCGATATAAGATTTTCTTAATCATTGAAACATAGTATTTTCTCCGTTTTTTGTTTTCTGTGGAACCATCTATAGATAATAGAAGGCTTCTGCATGGCATACTCCATTGTAAGAATCAACAAGGTATATTGAAAGTACTTGCGATTCTCAGGTTCCTACCCTTCATACCCTTTACGGGATGCTTTTTGTTTTTCTTGGATGATATGGTGCATATGTTATTTGAAAGAGCTTGACAGGAAAAAATAAAAAATAAACTTTGCAGCTACATATGTCCTCATGTATTTACACAGTTAGACTAAAACATTGTTCTGTAACTAAACAATTTGGTACGTCATTTTTGCGTTGCATGTATTTGTGTAATATTATTCTTTTTATAAACAACATCCAAATTACTCGTCGTGCACGAGAACATTAATCATATATTATCTCTCTGTGTGTGTATTTTTCTCTATTGATATAAACTTACTGCATTAGAAGGTTAGATATATTAACCCCAATCTTAAAAGTACAGTCTTCTCTCACCTTCGCACTCTCACAACCAGGAGAAAGAATTTGTACCATGCCTTAATCATATAGTTTATTATTTGTTCATGTGGGAGTTTTAACGAAAAGCTTACGGTACTGTTCATTTTAACGAAAAACCATATTTTTACACTAAAAAGTCAAACCTGATACTATTCACTTTACATTTTATTTTGTTCTTATCATTAAAACTCAAATTTTTTAAGCCATTTTCATTAGTTTTTTTTTATTGGTCTGAATGTGTTCATATTTGAAATTATAATGCAGGTTTTTCATCATTATCCGCAGGTGAAGAATATGAATACACTTTCATCACATGTACCCCCAGGCTTTCGATTTCGTCCCACAGATGAAGAACTTGTTGATTATTATCTCAGAAAGAAGATTGCCTTGAAACCGATTGATTTTGATGTTATCAGAGATGTTGATCTTTATAAGATTGAGCCGTGGGATCTTGAAGGTTCTTACTAATTAATTAATTCATGGTTTGGTTATAATAAGCAAGCTCATCCGATTATCTGCTGATCATGTTCACCATTATAATGTTGAACTGGACAGACTTGTGCAAGATAGGAAGTGGTGATCAGAATGAATGGTACTTCTTTAGCCACAAAGATAGGAAGTACCCTACTGGAAGTCGTACAAATAGGGCAACGAAAGCCGGGTTTTGGAAAGCTACAGGAAGAGATAAGGCTATTTATAGAGGAGAAAAATTCCTCGTTGGGATGAGAAAGACCTTAGTCTTTTACAAAGGCCGTGCTCCAAATGGACAGAAGTCAGATTGGATCATGCATGAATATCGACTAGAAACTAGTGAAAATGGAACTCCTCAGGCAAGTATATATTAATTTTTGTTTTTTTTTTTGTTTTAAGCTATGAGCCTATTACATGTTACATGCTGAGCATTAGTTCCACATCGATTGTGCTAATTGCCTAGCTAATATATATACTTAGAAAATGTAGTTATATATATATTGACCCTCTCCACCGAATAACTTCAGTTTTTGTTGGTATAGAATAGGATGTTTTAACGAAAAAACTCGCGGTACTGTTTACTTTAATAAAAAACCACATTTTTACACTAAAAAGTCAAACTTGGTATTATTCACTTTACCCTTTATTTTTTCTTTATCGTTAAAACTCAAAATTTTCAAGCTTTTTTCATTAGTTTTCCATATAGAATATGGTATCAAGGCTAAGCATATTGATTACTACTAGGTTACTGGCATTAATATTTCAAGCTTTTGCGCATTCTTTCCATGCATATCTAGAATTTAAGCAAGTAAATCAAGTATTGGTTTGTTGCCGCTCATACCATTTATGTGTTAAAGTTCCACATCGGTGGGTTCACAAGAAACCCAATGGGTTAAAATTGGATTATCATACTCTCACTAATACCGAGGTATTTTGTGGTAAAACTCCACACCTGACTAATTAGGCAAGTGGTTAAGTTGGGGACAATATCGATGTCGTTAGATTGGGACGGGCCTGACGATCCAAAAATTAAATAGTATGCGCTGTACTTCTTTAAACAAACACAAGATTGATGAATTTGTGCGCCTCCACAATAGCTATGTTTCTATACCTTAAAAGTGAAATTTCTAACATCAAATATTGTTATGATTGTACCGTGCAGGAAGAAGGATGGGTTGTGTGTAGGGTGTTCAAGAAAAAGTTGGCAGCCGTGAGCAGAATGGGAGATTACGAGTCACCAGATTGCTATGATCAAGTCTCATTCCTGCCACAACTTGATAACCCTCCAAGGACATCAATGTCCCGCACTTATGCATCACAAAATGAGCAGCCGCTACACTATTCAGAATGCAAGCAAGAGTTTGATTTACAGTACAACATGCCACATCATCATCATGACTCTTTTCTCCAGCTCCCTCAATTGGAAAGCCCCAAAGTTCCTCATCAGTCAGCTACCCCATATGGTAATTGTGTTATGCAGTCTTCCACACTCACACAAGAGGAGCAATTTGCGCAGTACATCTCCCAGCAAAATCTGTTCAAATCATCGTCGTCACCATCAGTACATGTGCTTGACAACAACAATGATTATCTACAAGCTGTTGATCAAGTGAAGGATTGGCGAGCCCTTGACAAGTATGTTGCGTCACAGCTCAGCCATGATCAGCAAGATGCTTCCAAGGAAGTAACAAATTACTCTCATGCAGAGGAAATATTTCATGTAGCTGAACACATTAATATGCTTGCCAATGACGCTTCCAGAAGGCCAGACAATAATGATAACATTGGACAGGACTATGCCTCAACATCAACCTCTACTTTCCAAATTGATCTCTGGAAATGATCAAGAACATGAATATTACAGTAACTATTAGCCAATACACAATACTAATTAATCGTAGCAGGTACAGTACTTTAAAGGGATCGATATTTGAGTATTATTAATCCAGTTGCTGTACATAAGAAAACTCAATTATGGTATTATTTTTACCTATTCGACTTTAAATTTGTGACTTTTTGTGTTGATGAATATATACTAGGGCAACTAGGTGGACCAATTATATATGTTTAATTACAAAATAACTTAGTCAAGACTACTGTATACGTAGTACAGGACTGCATTTGTTGAATGTATTTTCCCTTATTTCACATGACTAATTCAAAGGGTACTTTAGTGAGTAAAATTCCTTTATTATTGTATACTCGATCAGATATATTGTACATAAAGTTGCAGCATGTGTTAATTGTGATCATGAGTATAGATATGTGCAGCTAGCATGACTGTATGCGTTGAAGTTGAATGTGTACCACTTTACAGTGAAAGTACGAAAACATTGTTTAGTGCATGATGCCAATTTGCAGTACCTGACATAGTGTCGATATACTTTGTACTAGTCAATCAATTCCCTTTTGAGGAAACGGGTTGTTATGCAATTTTTTAATGTTTCAGACTAGATGACGTAATTATTTGTGACATTTATTGATTGGAAATGCTTCTCGAATTGTATTTTAGCAAGGCCGGTTAGGAGCTGTTGTATATTTTGTGCAATTAAAAGAGAAAATAAAAGGATGACCATAACCAGAAGCTAGCTGTCCGGCGAGTTCTGTGTGTTGATTTAGTACTTGTCATGCTCGCCATGTGGAAGGGAGGTGGTGAAAAAGCACAGTGATTTGGGACCTCATATGGGCAGCAGCTGAAAGATCTTTCACAGCCCTCTCAGCAGCACAAGTCAGCAGCTATAGATCAGTAGGACCACGCATGATTGATGGATTTAATTTGGTACTTATAGTCTGTTAGGCTATATATGTTAAATGAGTCAATACTTTGTACACTTTTAAATCAGGATATATCGTTAATATATAAGCAAACGATTTTACAATTTAAGTTACATTTCACAGGAGATGTATCAATGAGAACCTAAATAATTAACGGTTCAGATCATATAATATATAAAGAGTAGGCCTAAACAATCGTTTAGCACAATATTATTATTAACTGGTTATCACTTATTTAAAGGGACTGAGAGGCTTTGTATTGAAAGCTTTTAGTGAGCTGTTTTATTCTTCCATTTGGTAGGTCGAATAAGAAAGTCTTGAACAGAAATCCTTTTGGATCTTTCACTATATGTATTGGTATCGTAGTCGTACGCACTAACCTTTCCTGGGGAACTACTCTTACAATCCCCAATGGCTCTCCCGTCTCAATGCTATGGTTTTGGAATAGATAATAAAAACTGCGCGCATTTGTGGTTTCCTTTCTGGTTGTAGTACACATTTGGAAGAGTTGCAGTTACTAGACAGTATAGAAGATGGTGACTTTGGTGCTATGCAAGACGATATATATGCAACGGTTAATTGATCTTTGGTGGCAAACCTCCAAAGGAAATACTGATATATATAGAAGAAAAGTAAAGCTATACATATTAAAAGTATTACAAATATGCTGCAGTGACTAATAAGGTTATAATTAGAATTTGCATGTCATGCATAACAAAAAGAAATTTTCTACTTGGCATACCTTGCAAAAAAGATGACTTGATCGATCGAGCAGCAGAAGCTGTTCTTGAACAAGTGTGGTTCCCGCAGTACTAGAAAAGTTTCAAACATGCATGCAGCAGAACTGTGCTTATAAATTTAGGTATGGATAATCTCCCGCCTCAGCTTCCCAGCCAGCCAGCAGCAGGTTGAGCAACAAGTCTTGCAGATGTAGATTTGACGGACTGGCTCTGTTTATGTCAAATTTTACCCGGTGTGGGACGTGAGGGGGGTGTAAATAGCACGGAATAATGAGTGATAGATTGGGACATAGTAACAAGAATGAATATATATGTAGATATAAAAGTATATATGGTTGCTATATGGAATATATATTGACCTAGCTAACTAACTGATCTTCTTTTACTTGAGTTGAAGTCAAGCATGAAACTCCCTTTTAAGCAATTAATTTTTTTTCTCAGGACAACATCATTGGGCGTGCTCTCATGGATTTATTTATAGTTAGAGAGAGAGAGAGAGAGAGAGAATGCTTGGGAAATGGACACCTCAGATAAGAAAAAGAAAAGCACAGGAAGTGAGTGCTTGTTTCTGACCAAGGTGGTTCTGTGTTCTTATACCTTTTTTTGTTGCGTCACTTAAGGTAAAAGAAACAGACTAAAAAAAGGCATGCATTCATTGTATTATATATCGGCTGGCCTGCATATATATATAAGAGAGAGAGAGAGAGAGAGAGAGAGAGAGAGAGAGTTTGGTTTCAACCTGGCCTGTATGCCCCTGGAAAATCCATATGCATGCAGTGTGTATCGTTGAATAAATAGGGTTTATTAAGAATGCTGTTTGTGGACTAAAATAAACATCATTATCTTTTTATTTGGTCAACAAAACAAACATAATTCACTACGTCAATTGTGAAACAACGGCATGTGAAGTAGCATTATTGATCATGTGCTTCCTGAGACGTTTGCTAATTATTGAATTTGCCATTGCAACAAAATAAATATTAGTCACAAATTAGCTCCACAGTTCCCAGAGTCCGGACCTGCCTTTTACTACTTATTGATTCTTGCCTTTGAAATATTTCTACATCAGAATCTCATATGTGGTGCTCGGACGATGGGATAGAGTTGTAGTGAACTATTGATTCACTACACCCTCTTCTTTTTCATGCGCATTTTTCCTCTATTCAGTAAAAAACTGAAATCTAAATGGTCAAAAAACGAACCCTAGGGGTACTTTACATGTAGATTGTCTTGAGCTTGCACTATGTCGTACGTGCATCTGTTGAGAATATTAATCATACATAAGGAAAAGAAGGTATTTTGCATGTACTTACTAGCTAGTTAGGCTACTGGAAAATCCTTCGGCAGCTCCTTTATATTGAGTACGTTACTTATATATAATATGCGACATTAGGCTAGCTAGTAGTCCATTTTTGTTTTCGTTTAGTGATGTCATTTTATCACTGCTGATTGCAGCCTGCGGCATTTAGGTGGAATATGTATACAGAAATGTCTTAGTTCGTCGTCGTACGTAGCTTGATAATAGATACACTCTTTAATTTGTTTAGCCAAACTGGCTATAAGGATTTGTTTATAACTATATCCTTCGCCCTATATGTTAAACAAAGTAGAGTTGTTAAATATTATATATTAAAAAAAAAGCCCAGATATAACTTTTATCTTACTGTGGATTGCTATTGGTAAAAATTACACATACAAATAATTGGAATGCGTACGTACGTGTACATTTATATCATAATATATATATATATATATACACCCTACTATATATATTCATAGTAGAAATACAAAACAATTATACCTTTTGATGGAGGCTAGGTTTATAGCTCCGTGCGACACACATGGGCAAAGAGGATGAGTTGATAGGAAAGGAGGAAACATCCGCTGATTGGAATAAGTCATGCTAGGACATGGAGGCCAAACAAAAAGGAGTGCAAATTGATGGATGTTTCGATAGCACTCTAGTCTCTGCTTTGTGATTTGGGTGGTACAATGTGTTGATGATAGTTTGTCCACTTGAAGAAAGAGAAAAGTAAAGGGCAAGCAACGAATGAATTGGTTCCTTAGCTGATGTGGTTTCAAACTTGACTTTTAGGAAGGAATACGAACACACACACACACATATATACACAGGCTCTTCCCCACCACTTTCTTTTTTATTTGGTGTGTTCTATGCTTTTGTGACACACCTCAACTTGCAAAAGCTACCTCTCATGCATCTGGCTACTTAATTTCCCTCTTATTACATAAATTATGCATGGCTACTCTTTATAACTAAATTTTTTTTTAATTTTTAATTTATACTCAAAGCGATGGAGAGATTTCATTAATAAAAACAAATTTTTTTATTTATTTTTAATTTATACTCAAAGCGATGGAGAGATTTCATTAATAAAAACTTAACTAGTACAATATGTCTCTTATTAAGTTATGCATGTCTACTCTTTATATGTACTTTTTTATTTTATTTTAATGCTTGATTTTTTATACTCAAAGCGAGAGACAGATTTCATTAATAAGAATTTAACCGGTACAATCAATTTCTTGATATGAAGAGGATATTACACAACAAATAATAAAGGCAAACACCCACACGGCCACCACAACAACTAGAGATAACAGTACAAATTCACATGAAGATGATAGACATGACACGCTAACAACCAATGCCCACACGAAGCCAGTCGCTAAAATAGCAAGGCCACATCAACCCCTTGAAGTGAGCACAAGTAGAAGAGATACAAACTGCAAAATGGACAACACAAAACACTAATGGCTCGTTTACTAATCAGTAATCAGTTTGAGAGCAATTGAATTGAGGAGGAATTGGAACGGAGTGGAGTCAGAATCAAATTCCTATTAAAGTTATTATTAAAATTGTCTAGAATCGGAGTATAAATGCTATTGATCCATATAAACTATTTACTAACTCACATAAGTTCGGAATAAAATCAACGTGATTACTAAAATATCCTTATTTTAACTAATCTTTTTATATGCTAATTATTTTTAGTAAAACTTTTATTATTATTTTATTTGTAGCTACAAAACAAATAAACAAAGCCATGCGCCCAAGGAGTGGGAGGGGGTTGGCCAATGGAACTCCGATGCTTAAGTCAGTTTCTCTGAAAAGAAAGAGTTTAGGGCTTTGTTACATAGTAAAAGCTTACCAAAATTTGTTGGAGAAATAAGGTATTTATAGAGTTAGGGCCGGCCATGGAGGAGATAGATCTCGCTCCATGTGTCGTCATCTAGTTGGCCAAGGTATGCCATCCGTATGATGGAGTAGGAAAGAATCATCTCAAAGATATTATTGAATAAACAATATCTTGGAATTATCTTGTGGAATCCTTGATTCAGTTTGATTGTGATTTGCTTGATTGAATTCAATTAGGAAAACATAAAAATAGGATTTGTTTATTAATCCTATGTTTAATTCCTTTAACTTTTCTCCATGCCATAGGCATGAGAGCTTAGAGAAGTCATAGTCAACATCTCAGGTCTTCTTGAGGATTGAACTAATGTGAGCTTTACAAATTTAATGAGGCATTCTTGTCACTTTTGCGTAAAAGTTCACGTGTCATTTTATGTATTGTTTTTTGTTCCACAATGCCCTCACATCTGATGTGCTGCATGTAGGAGATGCATGAGGTGTGGAAGTCCAAGTTGAGTAAGTTTGCCAAAAATGGGTTCTTCGATTCCATTGAACTTTGAGCTTTGACTTGTAGTAAAAGTATTTTGGAGAATAGAGTTCAACTGTCTAAAGAATTTACTAATTCTACCTTAAGTTAATAAACCTAGAGAGCAATTTTCTTCCAAACAAAAAAAGAAAGAGAGAAAGTGGAAGGATATTGTTCCCCCACCTCCAATTTTCTTCTTTTCTTGCCATGTGAAAAGTCGGTCACCGACTTCGTTGGTCAGATATTGAACCATCTAAGATAATGAGACAAGTCCTGTTCCTAATCCCTGGTGGTTAGAGGAAGTCTCCTTGTCTGCCCCTAGTGTGTTATTAGTTGAGTTGTTGCATTTGTTGGAAATGGAGTAAACCACGCTATGAAGTCTGCTAGTGCCTAGCCTTTATTTTCACGCGTCTGGATTTTGTAGGACTGATCTTAATGGATATTACGTTATGATGATAACTTTGTGTGCCTGAAAGTATCCCTTGAGTTTTTTTGGTATCTAGTTTTTGCGTTGATCGAGGAGAGCTTTTGAAATGTAGAATAAGGTAGTCGGCCCCCCACTTTTTCCCTTATGAAGGCAGAGCTCACTGCTACTTCAGATTCCACCAAGTAGATGAATTGATTATTTTTAGCATTCGTCGATTGATCGCGAGAGAAAACATTTGAGAGCCGCTGCTGGTCTAAGACTTCATATTCAGGATCGCTCGAATCTATTTAGGATGTGATTCGATTCCTCGCTGGGGTGACAAGTAACCCACGAATCTGCCTGAGGAGACTTCAATGTGCATTGGCGGGGTTGAGCTTCATCTTGTACTCTTGAAAGATGCTAAATGTCTCCGCCAAGTTGCTGATGTAGTTTGACCGCTGCTTGCCTTTCACCATGATATTGTCGACATAAACTTCCATGGTTACTCTGATCTGCTTCTTGAACATCATGTTTACCAACCATTGGTAAGTTGCTCATGCGTT
>JAOTRO020178934.1:0-11507 GCA_028566515.2 Pyracantha coccinea | reverse complement strand
CAGTTAAAGGTAAAAATATGATTTTTCGTTAAAAGTGAATAGTACCTGGAGTGTTTTGTTAAAACTCCCTTGATGAAATCGCAACCACAATTCAGCTTCGAGGCTATGGAGTTTGGAACTCATAATTGGATCAGAAACGTTGATTTATTTTTTTAAGTCCCTATTTATATTATTTTTACAAAATTCATTTAATTAATTTTTTTTATTCAATTTAATTTGAAATTATTTGTCCATATAATCGTCATGATAAAATTTTAATATTTTTTAGAACATAATATTCGTTAATTTCTTTGAACTCAAATAGATGTCTTAAATATTTACGATTTGGCTAATATTTTGTAAGAATAATTTATAAGGTGCAACTTAAAAAATAAAACATTCAAATCATTGAAGTGTGTGAGCCAGTCAGCGCACGCATATATATATGTGTGTGTGTGTGTGTGTGTATATGTATGTATGTATGTATGTACGTATGCATGCATGCGTGCGCGCGCTAAAGGTTATGTAAATTTTATATTTGTGATACAAACCGGCATGAAGGCAAGACATGCATGTAGAAATAACACGGATGCATGCAGTTTTCTCCAACTAATCATGTGTGGAAAATTTCAAGTCACCATCCACTCATGAATACTTTTCATCATGGATTTTTTAGTCGTTCTTTCGTTTTACATACTAAATGAAGAAAGAACACCGTTCCCAGTCACCAGCAATTAATTATTTAATTCACAAATCTGCAAACAAACATGTACCAACGAAAAGTTTAGTCTGTTTTCCATTATTTATAACTCTTTGGCTCAAAGCTTCCGTCTCTTAATCAACCAGTCAATGCATTGAAGCTGGATTGTATTGACTTTGAAATGAAACTCAGGTAAAAACCTAGTTCCCAGCTAGCTAGGTTAAGAGTTATGAGATGCCATAACTGAGAATTAATCCAAATATCACAGGTAATCAAATTATCATGCATCTGCCAGAAAAATAATTAATGATAAGATCATCTTCAATTTGCGTAAGTAAAATAGGCCGCAACAAAATAATGATCTTATGAATTATATGTAAATTTGTAATGAGTTCTAATCAAAGTAATATAAATTTACATCACAGCGTATTTGTGTATGCCCTTTTATATTCAGGTCTGGAAGTGATTCCCAATAGATTTATTTTTTCTGGAGGTGGTGGCCTAGCGTGTACAAAAATGTGGAACAACTATTTTGAAGAGTTAGTATCATTCTTTATACTCCCCTGAAATTATGCATAAGATTTTGAACCTTCATACATAATCAAGGCTCTTTAGGAAGACATTAATGACACATTGTCCTATAAATTAAGCAATGCATCTCTATCATCAAGGAGAACATTATCAATAGTTGAAACTCTCCCATCCACGCCAAGCTTAGCACAGTAGGAAAACATAAAGTAGAATATAAATACTAGTGTTATGTGTACATCATGACATTTAATTACATTATTCAATTCTAGAGTTACTTCTTCTAAAACATGGGGTTATAAGTATCAAACAACCCGCTTTACAAACAAGATAATGCATCTCTATCATCTGGTTCAATAGTTGCATTATAAATAGTTGAAACTACCTCGTCCATGTCAAGTTTCACTAAATCAGCATGTGGAGGTTAATATCTATTTTAGCCTCTCTTAGCTCATTACTAGCACAATTTCTACACATAAAATGGAATATAAATAGTAGCGTAATGTGCACAACATGGACATTAACTTCAGAAATCCAATTTTGAAGTTGCTTATCCAAAGGGAAGTGTTATTGGCACTCCAAAAATCTCATTCTACACTCCTCACAAGTGTATTTTTCTTTCCAAATATAGGCAGTTTGGAGTGTAGAATGAGATTTTTGGAGTGCTAATAACAATTCCCTATCAAAAAATAGGGTTATCGCAGTATGTATGAGTAGGCGATTTGGGCTGACCTAGTCCATTTATAAGCGAGCTAGGGCTATGTAGTCCATTTATATGCAAGCACGTTTCAAGCCTAAGCTCGTTATTGGATTCAACAACGAGGCACAAGTTATGTATCTGTGTTAGTATAGCAAAAAGTTTGGTTTACATCCATGAGGAATCAAGTTTGAAGGTCATTTATGGAGATATCACGGTTACTTAATGTAGTACTTGATCGAAATTGTTGCCCAAAGATATCTCACTACGAATTGGCCAAGGATGATGAAGAGATTATAACGCACATTGTCAAAGAGTTCGACATGTCACTGTTCATATAGCATACTAGAGATCCACTTATACTGGGCAAGGAAAGGAATGACTGTTATTCCTTACAGAGATAACTATGGGCCTTTTATATCTGTGATTAGTGTGACACCAAGTAAGTTTTGCATATGTTGTAGAATATCTGGAACGACTCTTTCATCAAGGGAATATTTGCTAATTCCTTTTATTATTACATGAATCTAGTTTCCAATCATTCATCTCAAGAAAACTCGTAAGTTCCCAAAAAACTTGTAATTCAGTGTCCATCAAACAAAGATACATGTATGACTGAGCCTTAATTTTTTCAACGTGTATGTGGTACTTGAAGAAGGACCTTCCTTGCTCCTCAAAACCAAAATGTGAGTTTAGGTTCATTTAATTTTTTCTTTCATGAACATTGGTAGGATGCTAGAATTATCTTAGTAAATTGGTTGGGTGTATAGTCCAGTGGTTTATTGATACTTTGCTGGATGTTGGTTAGTCTGTCAATTCTCTATATTACTAGGATTGTTTAGCCAAAGATTTAGAGTTGAATATGTTTGTTTGTATTTGCTTTCTCTTGTTAACGAATTGATGGTTTGTGAGCTTAGAGTCAAGGTTCGAATGAGGTCTAACAAATATGCAACAACTTATGAGTTTATGGTCATGATGGGGTGTCATACAAAAGAATTTTGGACTATAAATATTTAATACTATTCTTGTCAAGCATGCATATCATTTTATATTTATCAATTGTGGGGGGAGGAAGACAAAATTGAGGGTCATACATATAAAGGGAACTTAAGCAGTGCCAGATCGTCACACTTTGTTCCATCGACTCAAAAGTGGAGTTATACTAGTATGGGGTGTACATGGACAAATCTGATGCAAATTGCATTGCAACAAATGCATCATCTTTGAATATGACCGGTCGAGATTTTTATCAAACAACGCACGTTGCCCATTTCTATCTCAAGTATTATTCCCTTTGCATGCTAAACGGCAGCTACAAAGTGAGGCTCTAATTTTTTGAGATAACGTTTATAGATGACCAGACATTTAGCAGCCTCGAGAAACGCTTATTTGACATCTCAATTCAAGTGAGTACAAATGTGTTTTTGTTAGTGTGAATTATTATTTATCATTTGTGATTGTTTGCTAGTTTTTTTAACAATTTTTAGCTTGTTGTATGATAAATGTGGTAGAAGCAACTTGAAAGACATTGCTTGGGATTGGATCATGAAAATCCCTTTGATGGAGGGTAGATTTACCCCCAAATTTCATTTGAGACTTGTTTATTTAAGTTATCATTGCTCATTTGATTTGATGGTTTAAGCCTCAAGTCAGTGCTGCCTAGTTTTCCTTTTCTGCCTAATGTACTACTTCATGTAGGCTTTCTTTCATCATTTGAACAAAAGTTCATCGATTTGATTTTGCTGTCACCTGATTTTGTTTTGTTTTGTTTTCTTTTTGGGAGGGAGACGTAGGTAGTGTTTAGCTAGTTTTATGCGTACAATTATATAATACTCATTGAGGAAGTTTGTTTGTTACCACAGGGTTTAGTTGCAACAGATACCATATTGCATGACTTATCTCTAGTGAAATCGAAATATGAAATAGAAAATTATTTTTGTTACATATTGAATTAGTGGTTTAATTCATATGCATGGTAATGTGGTCTGCTAAGACTTTAATATTATGGATTAAGCAGGAGGTGTTGGTAAGGGCATTGTCAGAGAATTCTACAATATTACTATTTATGGTAGCACATTGGAGATCCACTTATTGTGGGCAAGAAAATGAATGACTGCCATTCCTTACTGAGGTGTATATGACACCAAGTAAGTTTTGCCTATGTTGTAGAATATCTGCAAGTATTATCTCATCTATTAGATTTACTCTAATAAAAACATACCTGCTTTGGCAGACTTTGATCCTCTAACAGAAACTCGAAGTAGCATATCGCATGGTAAGAGTCATGTACCTATAGGCACATCGGTTGGAATTGGGTACGCTACAACATTCGTCATCATTGTCATCATACTATTAACACTCGGTATTCTTTGGAATAGAGGTGACCTAGGAAGGATGGTCTTTTCTATTTCTCTGTTATATTGTCTGTCATCTGATTCAATAGCTGCAATATAAATAATTAAAACTGCCTCATCCACGTCAAGTTTCACTAAATCAGCATGTGGAGGTTAATATCAATTTTAGCCTCTCTTAGCTTGTTACTAGCACAATTTCGACATATAAAGTGGAATATAAATAGTAGCCTTATGTGCACAACATGGACATTAACTTCAGAAATTCAATTTTGAAGTTGCTTTATCCAAAAATAGGGTTATCACAGTACATATGAATAGGCAAGCTAGGTCGACCTAGTCCATTTATAGGGGAGTTGGGTAGACCTAGTCCATTTATAGGGGACCATGTTTCAAGCCTAAGCTAGTTATTGGATTAGACAATGAGGAACAAGATCTGTATCTGTGTTATTATAGCGAAAAGTTTGGTTTACATCCATGAGGAATCAAGTTTGAAGGTCATTCATTGAAATATCAAGGTTACTTAATGTGCTACTTGATCAAAATCGTTACCCAAAGATATCTAGCAATGAATTTGCCAAGCTTGATGAATTGGTTATAACTCACATTGTCAAAAAGTTTGACAATGTTACTATTCATGTAGCACACTAGAGATTCACTTATATTGGGCAAGGAAAGGAACGACTGTCATTCCTTATAGATATCCATAGGCCTCTTATATCTACGATTAGTGTGACACCAAGTAAGTTTTGCATATGTTGTAGAAAATTTGCAATGACTTTCTCATCAAAGGAATATTTGCTAATTCTATTGATTATTACATGAATCTAGTTTCTAATCATTTTTCTCAAGAAAACTCGTAAGTTCTCAAAAGCTGTAATTCGGTGTTCATCAAACATCATAAGATACATGTGTGACTGAGCCTTCAATTTTTCAACGCATATGTGGTGCTTGAAGAAGGACCTTCCTTGCTTCTCAAAACCGAAATGTGAGTTTAGGTTCATTAATTTTTTTTTTTCATGAACATTGATAGGATGTTTGGTTAGTCTGCCAATTTTCTATATTCCTAGGATTGTTTAGCCAAAGGGTTAGAGTTGAATATTGTGTGTTTTTCTTTGCTTTTTCTTGTTAACGAATTGATGGTTTGTGAGCTTAAGTTCAAGGTTCGAATGAGGTCTAATAAACATGCAACAACTTAAGAGTTTAAGGTTGTGACAGGGTGTCATACATATGAATTTTAGAGTAGAAATATTTAATACTATTTCTGTCACACATGTAAATCATTTAATATATTTCAATTGTGGGAGGAAGACTAAGTTGAGGCTCATACATAAGAAGAGAACTTAACCACTATCGGACCATCACACTTTGTTCCATCGTCTCAAAAGTGGGGTTATAGCAGTATGGAGGTGTACATGGACAAATCTGATGCAAATTTTATTGCAAAAAATGCAATATCTTTGAATATGACTGTTCCAGATTTTTATCAAACAGTGCGTATTGCCTCTTTCTCACTCAAGTATTATGCCATTTGCATGCTAAAGGTAGCTACAAAGTGCGGCTCTACTTTTTTGAGATAACGCTTTTTTGACATCTCAATTCAAGTGAGTACAAATGAATTTTTGTTATTGTGAATTTTTATTTATCATTCATGATTGTTTGCTAGTTTATTGGCAATTTTTTGTTTGTCGTACGGTAAATGTGGTAGAAGCAACTTGAAAGACGTTGATGGGGGTTGGACCATGAAAATCCCTTTGATAAAGGGTTGATTTACCACCAGATTTCATTTTAGACTTGTATATTTAAGTTCTCATTGCTCATCTGATCTGATGGTTTAAGCCTCAAGTCAGTGCTGCCTAGTTTTCCTTTTCTGCCTAATGTACTACTTCATGTAGGCTTTCTTTCATCATTTGAACAAAAGTTCATTGATTTGATTTTACTGTCACCTGATTTTGTTTTTTTTTCTTTTCTTTTTGGGAGGGAGACATAGGTAGTGTTTAGCTAGTTTTATGTGTACAGTTATATCGTACTCATTTGGGAAGGTTGTATGTTGCACAGTGTTTAGTTGCAATTGTTACCATATTGCTGACTGATCTCTAGTGGAATCGAAATATGAAACTGGAATTATTGTTGTTACATATTGAATTAGTGGTTTAATTCACATGCAGGGTAATTTGGTCTGTAAAGACTTTAATATCATGGACGAAGCAGGAGGTGTTGGTAAGAGCATTGTCAGAGAATTCTACAATATTACTGCTCATGGTATCACACTGGAGATCCACTTATTTGGGGCAAGAAAATTAACGATAATCACTCTTTACTGAGGTGTCTATGGGCCTCTTATATCTCCTATTGGTGTGGCACAAAGTAAGTTTTGCTCATGTTGTAGAATATCTACAAGTATTATCTCATCTATTAGATTTACTCTAATAAAAACGTACTTGTTTTGGCAAACTTTGATCCTCCAACAGAAAGTGTAAGTAGCATATCGCATGATAATAGTCATGTACGTATAGGCACGGCAGTTGGAATTAGGTGCACCACAATGGTCGTCATCTTCGTCTTCATAATATTAACACTCGGTATTCTTTGGAAGCCATGTCACCTAGGATGACAAAAAAACATTGGAGGATGGTATATTATGTTTCTTTGTTATATTGTCTATCATCTGATTCAATAGCTGCAATATAAACAGTTGAAAATGCCTCATTCATGGCAAGTTTCACTAAAGCAGCATGTGGAGGTTAATATCTATTTTAGCCTCTTAGCTCGTTACTAGCACAATTTCTAAAAATAAAGTGGAATATAAATAGTAGTGTGATGTGCACAACATGGTCATTAACTTCAGAAGTTCAATTTTGAAGTTGCCTTATCCAAACATAGTGTTATCGTAATACATATGAGTAGGCGAGCTGGGCCGACCTAGTCCATTTTTAGGCGAGCACGTTTCAAGCCTAAGGTCGTTATTGGATTGGACAACAAGGCACATGATATATATATATATATATATGTGTGTGTGTGTGTTTGTGTGTGTTAGTATAGCAAAAAGTTTGGTTTGCATCCATAAGGAATCAAGTTTGAAGATCATTCATACAGATATCAAGGCTTTTTAATGTGCTAAGGTATCTAGCTATGAATTGGCCAAGCTTGATGAAGTGGTTATAACACACATTGTCTGAGAGTTCGACAAAGTTACTGTTCATGTAGCACACTAGAGATCCACTTATAATGGCAGGGAAAGGAATGACTGTCATTCATTACAGAGATATCTATGGGCCTCTTATATCTACGATCAGTGTGACACCAAGTAAGTTTTTTATATGTTGTAGAAAATCTGCAACGACTCTCTCATCAAGAGAATATTTGCTAATTTTCTTTTATCAATACATGAATCTAGTTTCTAATCATTCGTCTCAAGAAAACTAGTAAGTTCATCAAAACTTGTAATTCGGTGTTCATCAAACATCATAAGATACATGTATGACTGATTCTTAAATTTTTTCAAAGCGTATGTGGTGCTTGAAGAAGGACCTTCCTTGCTCCTCAAAACCGAAATGTGAGTTTATGTTCATTTAATTTTTTCTTTCATGAACATTGATAGGATGCTAGGATTATCTTAATAAATTGGTTGGGTTTATAGTCTAGTGGTTTATTGATACGTTTCTTGGATGTTGGTTACTTTGCTAATTCTCTATATTACTAGGATTGTTTATCCAAAAGGTTAGATTTGAATATTGTGTGTTTGGATCTGCTTTCTTTTCTTAACGGATTGATGGTTTGTGAGCTTAGAGTCAAGATACGAATGAAGTCTTACACTTATGAGTTTATAGTTGTGATGGGGTGTCATACATTTGAATTTTGGAGTATAAATCTTTGATACTATTTTTCTCACACATGCAAATCATTTTATATTTATCAATTGTGGAAGGAGGAAGATGAAGTTAAGGGCCATACATATGAGGAGGACTTTAGCGCTGTCAGACCATCACACTTTATTCTATCGTCTCAAAAGTGGGGTTACAACAATACGAGGGTGTACATGGACAAGTCTGATGCAAATTACACTGCAACAAAATGCATTATCTTTGAATCTGACAGGTCTAGATTTTTATCAAATAGCATGCATTGCCCCTTTATCACTCAAGTATTATTACCTTCAGATACTAAAATGCAGTTACAAAGTGGGGCCTTACTTTTCCAAGATAACGTTTACATAAGACCAAATATTTAGCAGTCTCGGAAATCATTTAGACATCTCAAATTAAATGAGTACAAGTGAATTTTTGTTTATCGTCAATTTTTATTTATCATTTTTTATTCTTTTCTAGTTAATTAACAAATTTTAGTTTGCAATACGGTAAATTTAGTAGAAGCAACATTAAAGACATTGTCGTGGATTGGACCATGAAAATCTCTTTGATGGCGGGTAGATTTACCACCAACTTTCAGATGTAGACCAGTTTATTTAAGTTCTCATTGCTTATCTGATCTGATGGTGTAAGCCTCCAGTCAGTGCTACATAGTTTTCCTCCTCTGCGTGATATACTACATATAGGCTTTCTTTCATCACTTGAACAGAAGTTCATCGATTTGATTTTAAGGCGACCTGATTTTGTTTTATTTTCTTTGTGGGAGGGAGACGGAGGTAGTGTTTTGCTAGTTTTTTGTGTACAAGTATATATATTTTACTTATTTTAGGAAGTTTGTATGTTTCAACAGGATTTAGCTGCAGTTTGTACCTTATTGTATGACTTCTCTCTAGTGGAATGGAAATATGAAACTAGAATTATTGTTGTTACATATTGAATTTATGGTTTAATTCATGTGTAGGGTAATTTGGTCTAGAAAGACTTTAATATTATGGACAATGTAGGTGGGGTTAGTAAGGGCACTGATAGAGAATTCTACAATATTATTGTTCATGGTAGCACATTGAAGATTGACTGCCATTCCTTACTGAGGTGTCTATGGGCCTTTTATATTTGTTATTTTTGTGACACCAAATAAGTTTTGCCTATGTTGTAGAATATCTGCAGGTATTATCTCATCTACTAGATTTACTCTAATAAATACATACTTGTTTTGTTAGACTTTGATCCTGAAATAGAAAGCGTAAGTAGCATATTGCATTTTAAAAATCATGTACTTATAGGTACAAGGGTTGGAGTTGGGTACATCATCGTCATCATATTATTAACACTCAATATTCTTCGGAAGAGAGGCCTCATAGGATGACAAAAAACATTGGAGGATGGTATTTTTCATGTTTCTCTGTTATACTTTCTATCATCTGATTCAAAGGAAAATTAATGAAAATGACTTCAAAACTTTGACTTTTAACCAAAAACCACCTAATAATTTTATTTAATGGTTAGGATAAAACCCAATAAGATTGCCCAAGCAAAATAACTTACGATTTTTCGTTTTCACCTTAGCCCGTTTATTTGCTTCGTTTCACTATAGATCAAGAGACAGAAGTGCTTTTGTGAATCGTAGAATTTCTACAGCTCTCAGATCATTTTGGCTACCAATGCATAGCCTTCTCAAGTAAAACCTCTGTCTTCTTCTCGGGCTGCCAAAGCGTAACCTTTTTGTGTCTCCTCCACCGTTTTACTGCTGTTGGTGGTGAGTTTTCCGAAATCAAATTATATTCTGTTCAAATCACGTTGTTGATGACTTTGTTATTCCTTATTTTTTGCGGATTTGAGTCTTGATTAAAACCACAAGTGTGCTAAATAGCAAGCATCATCTCATCGCTTGTTAATTAGGCGCACACCTAATTGTTTGAAAGCAAAGCAGTCTGTGTTTTTGAACCCGTTGATGAAGATGTATTTTTTGTGAAATTTGCACATAAGATGTTGAGTGGTCAAGGGATTAATTAATATATCCAAACTACCCAGAAGCATAGGAGTTTAATTAATTATCCAAACTACCCATATATGTATAGTGATAATAACGATGAGGACAATTAAACCAAGGGCATTGGTAATTAGGGTTGAATGAACAGTTAATTGAAGAATTGGAAACTTGATGTGGGGGATAACCAGGATTAAATATGATATGGAATC
The DNA here is from genome assembly GCA_028566515.2 of Pyracantha coccinea. NCBI lineage: Eukaryota > Viridiplantae > Streptophyta > Magnoliopsida > Rosales > Rosaceae > Pyracantha > Pyracantha coccinea. The sequence continues at coordinate 1,184 of JAOTRO020178934.1, read as the reverse complement.
AACTATTATAAATGAATAAAAAGAATTTGACAAATGATTGATCTGTATTTACTATTTACCTTGAATTTGAGGTATTCGATGAATTAACTGTGAGTAAGAATTTTATGTCATTCAAAATCAGTTGTTATGAAACTATTTTTCATAATGAAATGAATTCAAAATAATGATGCAAATATAATTTGGAAATAAGTTTTATTGCAAAACTTACACTGGAACTTACAATTGATTTACTGACGATTGAGTCATCAAATAAGAAAATGACTGATGAAAAGGATATTAGTGCATGCAGGCATCCTTGATCTTTGAAAATAAAAAGTGTTTGCAATTTTTGATTTCTTTGGGTACAGTGTGAACTCAAAGAAAGTTTTGACTGAGAAATTGTGGAAATTCCAAGCTTGAAACCTTGTCCTCTGTAGTCCACTTCTTATAGACTTGGAAAAAGGTCTTGGAAGACTTGCTTTTACTATTTGATGAATGATGATTTGCTTTCACTATTGATAAATAGTGAAATTTGTTGGAATAATTGCTGCTTTTACTGTGGAAGAAATTGTGCTTTTACTATGGAAGCACGGGATGGATGATTGAATGACTCCAAACTTGGATGACTTGGCTGTTCCTTTGAGTGATGATGATGGACTAATGTCCGATCATGACTGTTCCGGGTTGACTGGCAGAGATGGTTGCGCTGGCTGTGCCAGAATTACTATTGATGGAATAATGAGAAATTTTGTGAAGACCAGACCGATGGTCTTCTGATAGTTGAATTTATCCCACCACTTGACTGATTTGGCTCTATAGACTTCACCTATTTCTACTTCATGATCCATGGGACTTTGTACTTGCCCATGAATATTGGGAGAAGTGTAATTTTGTAGTTGAATCGGCTTCTGTCAAATTTTTGCTTGAAACTGGCAAAAAGGACCTGCATAAGCTCTTCTGGTAGAAGACTCGTTGTTGGGCTGTGAATTGACCACCATTTTGTAATGGTTGTTGGGAATGTGGATATATTGGGTGTGAAGGGGTTTGCTTTTGCAAAAGGGATTCCCCCATCTGATTCGGTTAAAAAATTTCTAATGTAAAGAGAATGGTAGAGGATTTTATTTTCATGCGTTTTGTTGTAGAAAGGTTTGATTGGAATGGACTCGGTTTCACTAAGGATGGCTTGATAGTATTTCAGTATTTTA
>JAOTRO020178925.1:0-11509 GCA_028566515.2 Pyracantha coccinea | reverse complement strand
ACATCTTGATACTTTTTGGCCTCCCTCTGCATTTTAATGCCCAACGGTTCATCTCTTGAGACAAAAGAAGGCTTCTTGGATACCGAGAGTCCTGAAGTACGAGTAAAATAAAATTGTTAGATTTCAAACGTAAAATTTAAGTGAAAAATTAAGGCAAGGAGTACTTACTAAAGGCTTTCCGTTTCTACCTGCCAACTACGAGACCAACAACAGGACAAGTCTTTAAAGTAGAGGAAGCTTTTAAAGGATTGGAGGTCTGAGCTCTTGTACTCTTCCTGGTTGGGATTGCCCGCTTGGGTGCAAACTGTTTCTCGGGCTAAGAAGCTTCTACCACTACTGTTCGTCCCCGCTTGGGTATCCAAACACTGACTTCAAGCTCTCCTTCAACCTCTGAGTCTTTAAATAACTCATAAACATCCCCACTGTCTCTAACCTCTTTCCTTTTAGCCTCAGCTGCAGCTTCTTAAAGGATCAATGCGTCGGCAGATTCTTCCTTTGACCCAATGTCTGCCGTTTTAGTAGGCCTTTAAGCTGCAATTGTTAAAAGGAAAATAAATGAATGACAAGTTATGATTATCTCTTTCAGAAGAAGCTGGTTCTTTTGAGAGATCATCTTCTTCCAATTCTCGAGCTCACACGAGCTAAGATAGGATCTGAGAGAGAGTTGGTTGAATATACGGTCATGAGCTTCCCGCTGGTTGCCTCCATACTTATTCATCCATTTAGCCTCCCAGCAAGTAGAGAAAGTCAAAGTACATTCGAAATTAAGGGCCAAAGGCTTTCGAGCAACCCGGGTCATAACCTCAAGGCTGCGACGAGCAGCCCGAAAAGTGACTTCATCGGGAGAGTGGAGGCGGTAAGAAGTGCCACAGTGAACAAAATCGAAGAATATGATTGGAATGGCCTGTCTAAAGCCTAATTATCTGCTGCAGAAGTTTGGGTGATAAACCTCTAGCTCGTGCTCATAACGATCGCTGCGGACTCCCCAGGCTAAGTCCCTTGGTTGAATGCAACTGATGAATTTCTCTCTACAAAAGGGAACAACATTTTCTCCAAAGGCATCCTGGAAAGCTTGATCAGGAAACCAGGGATATCTCATGAGAGTAGACGATCCCCACTCCAAGTCTGCCCAAGTCTTGCAAACTTTAAACAAATAAAAGCAGGCGAATGTGGAATGATCTGTAGGAGGAGCTTCGGCTAGAATTCGGGCAGGGGCTACTCATTCTGGGAACTCCAAGTTTGCTACCCGAAACTCTGGAAAGTGCCATTGTAACCATAGTTGGATCATTCAAATTGGTCTGTTAAGGTTAGTCTCAAATGTTTCACCCCAAGTCATCTAAAAAAGAAGATGGTTAAAATGAGAAAGGATGAACGGGCCCGTAACGACATCGTCGAAATTATGAAGAGCTTTTACTAATGGAATCCATTCAACCTTCACTCCATTGGATTTATTAGGGAAGACAAACTTGTTAAGCCAGTACAAGAGGAAGTACATATGCTCTTGATCTAAGTTGACAATGGAGGAACCTGCACCAAAGTTATTCTTCACAAAAGGGATGAAACCTTTAAAAGATTTCCCATAACTTTTGAAAGTCGCAAAATTATATTCTAACTGAAAAGAAGAAGCTAAAATGTCCGAACTTGTGCCCAAACCCTCAACAATCGAACGAGAAGGATGAGCTCAGTCATGAGTCACGTCCACAATTCTGCCCGATGGTCTCAACCCAAAGACTTATGCCATATCCAAGATAGTCGAAGACATGTGGCCCATCCTGATATCAAAAGTGTTGGTGCCCGAATTCCAGAAGAGAAGAGCGGTGGCTAGTAATTCGGGCTTAGCAACCACATTGGTCTTTGAGAGCATTATCAGCTCATAGATACCATTGTTCATCCATTTCTTTTTAAAGACTGGCTCTAGCTCATTTATGCACTAAACCCAAGCTAGGTCGTTCATCAGAGGAAAGCCACGACGATGATACGACCACTTAGATGAAGAAATACCTAATTGGACTTAGAATGGGTTCAGGGTAAACCAATTAGCTTTAGGCATGTTGGTCTCTACAGCAATCGGGACTTGAGATGTCCATGCAGGCCCTAAGGATTGTACTTCATCTTCATCGAAGAAAAGTTCAGTATGCAAACCTGCCTGAGGACGATGAAGACTATTAAACAGATGGCGCAGAATGGTAATACCCTCACCAGATTCATAGGAGGGGCAAGCTTGAGGGGCCTCAAAAGCCATTAGATAAGTCTAGGAAGAGGACTGAAGTAAAAGAAATAGAAAATGAAGATCTCTGAGAAACCTAGCTTTCTGGAAAGAACAAAGGCTTGGACGGATTGAGACAGTGAGTTGAAGGGTTTTAAAAAAAAAAGGAAATAGGCAGTTAATTTGATAGAGTTTATGGGTCAGTGTAAAGGTCTCAGTTAACCAACGTGTGCTCAAGAAGCGCCTTGGTTTGCAAGCTCAACAATGATTGAAGAGGGCACTGTTTAGGTTAATATTTAAACTTTGGGCCTGAAGAAGGAAATGAAGAAATGAAGGCCCAAAACGACTGAAGTGGGGAGACTCGCCCGAGGCCCAGTGCCAAGCCCAGACCAATTCTTTTAGAACAAAGTGGCAATTTCCCGTTAATGTATAAGCTATGTGCCTATAATGACAAGTGATAGAGACCATCCAGCTATCAGCCAAACTGTACTTTTCAGTGGCAATACAAGTAAATAACTGGTAAGTTATTACCCTCCAATTGCTTTCAGGCAAGAGCAAAACTGCAAGCCAGATTTATTACCCTCCAATTCGTTTATAAAAAAGAGGAAGAAGGCCCAGAGACAATGACACTCAACCAATCAAACAAACAAACATACAAACTCTGCTCTCAAGCCAGATTTGCATCTAAAAAGTTGTAATCAGCCCAGATCTCAATCCTTTTCAGGATCATTCCCCACAATAAGCCATCTTTTGTCTAGTTTAGAAGCTCTGCTACATTTGCTAAATGTTGTAGTATCGATTCTCTTGTGTAAACTCATTCGATATTCATCCTTCTTTAGCTCTCAAACCTTTGTAATTGTAAAGAGAAGAAGCTGAACAAGATTCAACCTTGTCCGACAAGGTTAAATCTTGCCCGATTCTCATTGTTTTGTCTTTTAAATAATTGACCTGGTGTTATAATGTATTCCTCAGTATATATTCAGGTCATTTCTAGTCTTTCAATGATTCGAAGCTTCATCAGCTCTCAGATCTGGTTCATTAAGTGGTTTTACTGTCTTAAGAGGATTAAAAGTGAACTAAAACTGATGACTTAATCAGATCTGGACCTCCACCCTTTAAGCATACAAGATAAATAAAAGTCCTTGACCTCAAGGCAAAGAAAATAACTTAATGTAGACTTAACTCATCTACGACAATCCTTTGATAAACAAGAATTCAGAAAATTTGGGGCGCAAGTAATCTGCTTAAATACACTTGTTCTAAATCTACCATACAGAGATGTCAGTGGCATGCCTATGCATTCAGCTAGTTTTGATTGTGAGCCTTAAGGCCTACACCTAAGCCCACATAAAGGCACCTTTCAAAACTAACTGTATCTTCCTCTTGCAGCATCCTGACAAGCAGAAGCCCGACAACCAACCAAAGTGCGAACTCCTCAGGGAGCTATGTGCTCGAGCCAGGAATGACCACCAGCTAGATTTCCTACCCGAACATACTTTTGGCATGCCCGGTGGGACACAAATCTTGTATGCTAAGAAGACGAAGGAAGGAACAAACCTTTCAGGTAGGGAGCAAAACGTTAACTACCCCAGTATACACCAAGATCCTGCATGGCAAATCTCCTCGAAGAATTACAAGGACCGATCTTGATAGAAAGCCCGACACCTTTTGAGAAATCAGAGGGAATGTTCACAAATGAAGACGTGCAGGCTACCATGATAGCTGTCTTAAGAAGAATGTAAAGAAAATTTCAAATCATGGAGAGAAACTCTCGAATGATGGAGAAAAATTCTCGGGAGGCAAGAGAAGAAATCACCAGGCTCTATTCCATAATAGGAAATCTGTAAAAAAGGCTAGATTTGGAATACCGTAGCCCAAAAAATGATCATACTAGAGATGTGACAAGCGAAGCCAGCCCTGTGATGGAGCCAGTGCAAGTTACTCATTTGTTTCCTTTACTTAAGGAAAAGAAGGATAAAGGAAAGAACAAGGAAGAATCCTGAGCCAGCCAACTAGTTTTGGAGGAAACTAGTGAGCCAGAGGTTCTCGACCCTTTGTCATTCTTATTGGATAGCAGAGGCAGTGTGGGGAAGAAATAATGCAGTCATAAAAAAAAAACCACAGGCTGATACAATGATTGATACTAACCCTTTTCTACGAGCCTTAGTAAACATGATTAACCTAACATGGGCAAAGAAGGGAAAAGGAAAGGCCACGTGGGAAGTAAAGGGAGAAAGAAGGCCAGTCGATAGATCGACTGTGGGGGATGTCAAGCTGCTCGAGAAACCCAAGGCCGCCATAATCAGAGGAGTGGTGCTATGCAACAAATGTCATTGTGAGGTTCTAGAACAGATGTTGAATTTTGGTATAACCCAGGAAGAGGAGTTGCCTAAACTAATGCTACTACAAGAAGCATAGGCTTGATTGGATGAGTTTATAAACCACATTGGGGGCAAAAAGAAAGATTTGCCTGGACCCAGCAACTTCCACGTAAACATGACATATGTTTTATTAGTTATGTGCCATGCTGAGGATGATTAACCTCCCACGATGGAAGGTGATTACTTGGCAACGTAACCTATGATGGCACATGTTAGTGTCGAAGAAGCAGGGCAAGAAGACCCTTGCCAAGCAGGATTGTCCGACCAATCAAAGAAGAAGCCCGAGAGAATATACTCGGACAAAATGGTCTTTGTTCGCCCAAGTTTAACCTTGGCCAACCATCTCAAACCCATATATGTAACTGCTCACCGGGAGAAAGTACCCTTCAAGAGGGTCTTGATTGATGGAGTGGCTGCGGTCAACGTGCTGCCTTACAAACAGATGAAGAGAATGTGCAGGAGTGAGGAAGATCTTATCCCCATAGATCTCACAGTTTCTAGTTTCTCTGAAGCTATCACAAGGACTCACGGAATACTGCCGTTGGAGGTCGACTTGGGCTCTAAACAAATCATGCTGGCTTTTTTTGTTGTAGATAGTACTTCCACTTATGGGGCCTTACTGGGCAAAGATTGGATTCATCAGAGTTTCTCTATGCCATCTACCTTACACCAACAAGTGGCTGTCTACCATGAAGAAGATGAGACATGACCTGGGTTCTGGGAAATGGTAGACGCCGAATCACGGCCATTCCTCCCTACAACTAATGTCACAAAAGCCAGCTTCTACAATGCCAGTGTTGGGATTCTTCAAAGTTCAGGAGCTACTAAGAACGATTGCCCAACTAAGGTGATGACCCAAAAGCTTCTGGAGCAAGGGTTGTCCCTTACGAGGGAAGAATGGATATAATCCCAACTCCCTAACACCATTAATGTCAGAGCAGAAAAAAAGGGACCAAGTAGTTGCAATCAGGTCCTTAATAAAAAGACTATTGGTGTATGGGAGAGAGAAGAGACAAGAAAAAGAGAACACAGCCAGGGGAAGAAGAAGAATGGAGCGGGGAGGCTTAAGCAGCCAAGTGAATGAGGAAGAATCCTTTGGGAGAGAGTTAGAAACAGCCATCCAAATGGCTGAGTGTATATATGATTTGGACGGGCCAGATGACTTGTCCGAAAATCCAAAATTGGTCGAGTTTTTGTGTGCAAAGCAGGACAAACTAGCATAAGAAGTGTAAGCCCCTTGGAAACCATTGATTTGGGAACTAAAGAGGATCCAAGACCTATACAGATCAGTGGTTTGTTGGAAGCCGAGGATCAGGCAAGGATTGTCGACCTTCTGCATGAATTTAAAGATTATTTTGCTTGGCATTACACCGAGATACCAAGTTTAGATCCAACCTTGGTAGAACACATGATGCCTGTTAAGGAGGGGTTTAAACCTGTCAAGCAAGCACCACAGAGGATGTCAAAAGAAATTGAAGAAAAGGTCAAGGAAGAGATCGAAAGGCTGGTAAAGACTGGATTTATTCAGCCTGCCAAGTATGTTGAGTGGTTGGCCAACATTGTACTTATTTTAAAAGCTATAACTAAAGCAGTTAGATGTTGTGTTAATATTTGAACTTTGGGCCTAAAGGAAGAAAGGAATGCCCAAAAGGACTAAAGTGGGGAGACTCGCCCGAAGCCTAGTGACAAGCCCAGACCGATTCTCTCAGAACAAAGTGGCGGTTCCCATTAATGTATAGGTTATGTGCCTATAATTTAAAAATGACAAGTGATAAAGACCATCCAGTTATCGGCCAAAAGGTACTTTTCAATGGCAATACAAGTAAATAGCTGGTGAGTCACTGCCCTCCAGTTGCTTTCGGGCAAGAGCAAAACTGCAAGCAGTTGGGCTAATTCGTCTATAAAATGAGGAAAAGGGCCCAGAGACGATGACACTCAACCAATCAAACAAACAAACATACAAACTCTGCTAAAGCCAGATTTGCATCTAAAAAGCTGTAATCAGCCCAGATCTCAATCATTTTTTCAGGATCATTCCCCACAAAAGCCATTTTTTGTCTAGTTTAGAAGCTCTGCTACATTTTCTAAATGCTGTAGTATCGATTCTCTTATGTAAACTTATTCGCTATCCATCATTCTTTAGCTCCCAAACCTTTGTAATCGCAAAGAGAAGAAGCTGCACAAGATTCAACCTTGCCCGACAAGGTTAAATCTTGCCCGATTCTTTTTGTCTTGTCTTTTGATTAATAGATTTGGTGTTATAATGTATTCCTCAGTATATATTCAAGTCATTTCCAGTCTTTCGATGATTCGAAGCTCCATCAGCTCTCAGATCTAGTTCATTTAATGGTTTTACTGTCTCAAGGGGATTAAAAGTGAACTAAAACTGATGACTTAATCAGATTTGGATCTCCACCCCTTAAGCATACAAGATAAATAAAGGTCCTTGATCTCAAGGCATAGAAAGGAACTTAATGTAAACTTAACCCATCTACGATAATCCTTTGATAAACAAGAAGTCAGAATAACTTGGGGCGCAAGTAATCAGCTTAAATACACTTGTTGTACATCTGCCATACAGAGATGGCAGTGGCACGCCTATGCACTCAGCTAGTTTTGATTGTGAGCCTCAAGGCCTACACCTACGGCCACATAAAGGCACATTTCAGAACTAACTATATCTTCCTCTTGCAGCATCCTGACAAGCAAGAGCCTGATAACCAACCAAAGTGCCAACTCCTCAGGGAGCTGTGTGCTCAAGCCAGGAACGCCCACTAGCAAGATTTCCTGCCCGAACAATTAGTGAGTGAGATTTCTATACGATAATGTGTAAATTACAAATTTTTTTGTTACATTAGTTGGAACATAAGTCAAAACTTTTCATAATCTTTTCTGCGACTATGCATTGAATTTATTGACATTCAGTTTTTAATTTCTTGGATGAGATCTTGAGTACAAAGTCATGAATCTTATCATGATCATAATATACTTCTCTCCTTCAAACACTACCTTTTTACTTGTCCTTCTTTTGGGTCAATACTTCTCCTCCATCATTTACCAACTCACCATCTGGCGACCGAGGTGGATCCACGTTGGGGTAAGGTGAGTCAATTGCCTCTATGAGCACTAGGTTAGGTAGTTGTAACCTCATGCCTTTGTATGCATTGCTATAGGTGTATGTTGATAGGCTCACTCGGCATACGTTAGCATCTGTCGGCATGTTCGCTCAAAAGTTATTGGCATTAGTCGACATGCTCGCTCGGAAACTATTGGCATCTTTCGACATGCATGCAAAAAAAATTGCGCGCTATTCTTATTGGCCCTCCAAATAATATTTTCTAATTCCACCACTGCCTAGCGGCTACCACTATCCCATTACTGCCTAACAGTTTTTTATAATATTGTAAGTTTTTCTCCTTAACATTATATGTACCATCGTATGTCCAAGAACACGTGGCAATAGATGAAGAGTAGTATCCTTTTTTTTTTTCGGAAGATCATTCACTACGCAATGTGATTGCCCCCATTAACAAACGCGTATTAGGGGTGAGCAAACGGGCCCTAAGCTCGCGGGGCAAGCCGGTTCCACCCGGTTTGGGCCGGGTATTGGGCGGGTCTTAAATTTGTAAAGACAAAACGGGGTGGGTTCTCAAAATTATTGGGGTGAGGCAAGTGCAAAGGCTTGAGAAACGGGGCCATGCTGGGCCCGTTTCTCCCTATTCTATATCGGCTGTGGTTAAGTGGTACTACACGTAGTACTACAATTGTTTTCTCGAGCGGGTAGTACATTTGTACTACATTGCTTTTGTTCTTTATTTCATTTTTTTTAATTTTATTTTTTAGCTGGGGCCCCGTGTACATCACTCTCCAGTCCAGTCTCCATCACAACTCTCTCTCACTTCTTCCTCATCTCCTCACCAGAAAGAAATCAAACTTGACTCTCACCAGTCACTTCTCTCACAGTTTGGCACCATCGTTTCGAGACTATCGTTATCACCGTCACCAACCATGTCGTCGTCGTCGAAGAAGATCACCCTCAAGAGCTCGGACAGCGAGTCGTTCGAGGTCGAGGAGGCGGTGGCATTAGAGTCGCAGACCATAAAGCACGTGATTGAGGATGATTGCGCCTACAACGACATGTCAACACTACCAAGCTCAACGAGAAGATCTTCAAGGACAATCTCAAGGCCTGGGATAAGAATTTGGTTTGATTCTAGGGTTTCAAAATTTGGGATTTGGTTGGGTTAGGATTTTTTTGATTTGGGGATTGGGGTCTATTGTGTTGTTTTAGGGCCTAGGGACTAGGATCTCACTTATTGGTCTTTGCCGGTTCAAAACTCAGTGTCGTCCCCATCACTGCCGTCCGATCATCCATCATCATCGTCGCCACCGCGTCGTCATCTTACTCAAAAGTTGACAAGTAAGGGAAATTTGACGGCGGCGCTGCCAAGAAAAGGCTTAGGTAGGGAAAAAAAATAAAATAGAGGACCCGTGTACCCGGCTTGAACCGGCCCGTTTCAAGATGGCCGGTTTAGGTCCGGTTCCAGTGATTAGATTTGCAATACCCGTCCCGTTTCCTTTTTAAGCGGGTCCGGTCCGGTCTCTCCAAATTTGGGCCCGACTTGGCCCGTGCCCACCCCTAGTTCATACTTTTGCTTGAGACCCTCAAACTGGAATTGATCTAGGAAGCTGGATTTCCATCTCTTTTTGAATCTGATCGTCTAAAGCCTCTTGCTCTGCTGCAATTGTCTGTGGCGGCTTGCTCCAGAAAAATTGGATTAGGCCTTTCTTTTCTCTGTCAGTGTAAATGAGAGAATAAGGGCAGCCTTTATGCAATTAAATACATCACGTGCAAGGCATGTGTTCCACATTTTGTTGACTAGTCAAACCTCTTTTCAATCTTGCAAGGTAAAAGGAAAACTGTTCCTTGTCAAAATAGAAAACCTGATATGATTGAAGTGAGAGTGAGTTTAGCTTTATAATAATGGAGGCTCACAAAATGTTAAATAGTCTTTTCTTTGTGCAAGCTAATTATACAATGCTATTCTCTCAAACAAAAGATAAAGGCATCCTTGCATTCAAAATACAAATGGCAATAGTTCCCTTTGACTCAACAAAATCATATAAATATAATGCAATTTAGTCATCTCCTTTTCTGTGGTAGAATAATTGAGCTACGCATCGTTTAAAGTGTGGCTTGCGTAGTAAATAACATGCGAAAGTTTGTCCTTTCACTTCTCTAAAACATCTCCTATGGCATAATCACTCGCCTCGCACATCAGTTCAAACGGAAGGCTCCAATCTGGTGCTGTCATAATAAGGGATGAAGTGAGCAGATTCTTCAATGTGTTAAAAGCAAACAAGCATTTAGAATCTAACTCAAACATAACATCTTTCTAAATAAGATCACTAAGAGGCTTGACTATTTTCGAGAAATCCTTGATAAATCATCGATAGAACCTTGCATGACCAAGGAAACTTCGAACTATTTTCATTGAAGTTGGTGGTAAAAGATTTACAATCAACTCAACCTTCTATTAACCTCGAAACCCTTCGCTGAAATTTTATGCCCCAAGATGACTATGCCCTCTTGCACCATGAAGTTGCATTTTTCCAAATTCAACACCAAATTAGTCTCTTGGCATCTTTTCAGTACTGCACCAAATTGTGAAGACAATTATCAAACGAAGAGCCAAGAACAGAGAAGTTATCCATGAATACTTCTATAAAACGCTCCACCATATCAGAAAATATACTCATCATACATCTTTGAAAAGTAGTCGATGCATTACATAATCCGAACGGCATCCTCTTATATGGAAAAGTACCGAATGGGCAAGTAAAAATGGTATTTTCTTGGTCTTCAGGAGCAATAGCAATATGATTATATCTTGAGTATCCATCAAGAAAGCAATAAAACGCTTGGCCAGCAAATCATTCCAGCATCTGATCAATGAACAGAAGTGGAAAATGATCTTTACGTGTGGAATTATTTATCTTTCGGTAATCCGTACAGACTCTCCACTTTGTTTTCTGTCTTGTGGGCAGCAGCTCGTTAGTATCACTTTTGACCACAGTTGTGCCTTCTTTCTTCGGAACAACGTGAAGTGGACTTACCCATCTACTATCGAATATTGGGTAGATGACCCCAACGTCTAAAAGCTAGGGAACTTCTTCACAAACAACTTCCTTCATAAGCGGGTTGAGTCTCATTTGAGCCTCAATGGTAGGCTTACTGTTTTCTTCAAGAAAGATTCTATATATGAAAATCGTTGAGCTGATTCCCTTTATATCAACTATAGTCCATCCCAGCGCCATTTTATACTCTCTCAATACCCAAAGTAATTTTTCCTCTTCAACTTGACTTAAACCTGCAACAATTATGATAGGTAGGGTCTCAGCAGCCCCTAAATAAGCATACTTAAAATTTTCTAGCAATTGCTTCAACTCTAACTAAGGTGCAACCTCAATAGATGGTTGAATTTTTTTCTGAGTTGGTCCCAAAGCCTCAAAAAAATGTCTCTAATGTTGATTGTGTACAAGGGCAAAATTTAACATCGCTGAAATGGCAACTACATCTTCGTTCATTCCACCGCTCAATTCAGAATGAACCAAGCATGCTTCCAAAGTATCATCTGGATGTTGCTCAATATATTTCAGATTCACTAGCTCTTCCAACGCTTCGACTCGAAAGCATCTTTCAGAATCACTTGGATATTTCATAGCCTCAAAGACCTTGAACAACACTTTTTTGCCTTGAACTCTCAAAGTGAGGAGACCTTTTTGGACGTCGATAAAAGTTCCATTGGTAGCCTTATATGGACGGCCCAATATGATAGGAATTTCTCAATCCTCCTCCTTGTCAAGTACCAAGAAATCAGCCGGTAGAATGAATTGATCGACTCGAACTAGAACATCTTCA
>JAOTRO020178914.1:0-11509 GCA_028566515.2 Pyracantha coccinea | reverse complement strand
TGGGAATTGATGGAAAGTTTACTAAATACTAATGATAATTATTCGAATTACTAACCTCATCTATGTTTACTAGCACATATTAAGTCGAAAAAAATTGTTGGTCACACCTTAAAATCCTTAACCCAATATTTGAAAATGCACGATTAATTTGAGGGACTAGAGTATTCGTTCTCATTCTGTTTTTCCTTTCCCAATTCATGCCCTTTCTCATTCTATGTAAGTAAATATGTTATAATAGGAATAAGTTTTGTTTACAACTAACCCGTCCTCTGCCTTCAAATTAGTAATTAGCATCTATTTCTCGTGAAATATACATTGAATCTAACAAGGTATCCAATATGAATGCGTGATTTTTTATACACCCAAATTTCTGTCTCTGGACACCCATCAGTTTTATTTATAAAAAAAAAGACTTTTAAACTCATAATTACCACAAATGGCTTAATAATTTTTGAAGGAATCACATTGTTTTCTTTGGACACCCACATGGTTTTGAAAAAGCAGCATGGGTTAACAAGCGACTGATGAACTTCGCGACTGAATTTCACTTTACCGTGCTTATCTAAACTTCGCGACTATTCCTCATATTGCATTTGGTTATAATGCAAATTTTGCTTCACGAAATAAAAGAACCATGCAGTTACATGTAGACATAGAATTATACCATCAAGCGAAAATTACGAAGTTGAAGAGAAAGCCTTCATAATTAATCCAAAGAAAATGAAAAATGAGTGTCTAGAGAAAAATAAACTCATAAAACGTCGTAAAAGAAAGGTACTCTTGAAAGTTTAGTAAATTATTTTGGGTGTCCAAAGAAATGTGTGAGAGTAAATTGGGTTTCCAGAGAAACAAGGGTGTCCACAGACAAAACTTGAGTGTACACTGAACCAATCAATCAACTTTATCCTTGTACACCAAACGGGGCTTTAGTTATTGGGCCTAAAACATCTCAACAGTTGGGCCTCAAAATTAGCTCGTAGCAAAAAGTGAAGGCCCATTAATCTACCCAAAGTTAAATTAGGGCCCAATAATCAGCTTAAACCCCTTCTTCTCCACCGCAGCTTCAAAACAAAATCATTGAGCACTGAGAAAGCAGACATGGCAGAGAACAACAGCGGAGGCGGCGGCGGCGGTGGTGGCGGCGAAGTCGCGGCGAACCAGACGATCTACATCAGCAACCTGAACGAGAAAATAAAGCCGGACGAACTGAAAAAGTCGCTTCTGGCTGTGTTCTCGCAGTTCGGGAAGATTGTGGAGGTCTTGGCTTTCAAGACGCTCAAGCACAAAGGTCAAGCCTGGCTCGTCTTCGAGGACGTCTCCTCCGCCACCAAGGCCCTTCACCAAATGCAGGGCTTCCCCTTTTACGACAAGCCTATGGTACTATATGCAGTTCTAACCTAATTTTCTCTGTTTGTTTAATTTGGAAAATTTTGTATTTCTTTGATTTTGTTTTGTTCTTTGAAATGCCGTTTGTATTTGTGAACATAGTGCACAAAAGGGTATACATAAGCAAGTGAATTGAAATTGGGAAAGTGGATTTTAGGTGGTTGCAAATTCAAATTTGGAAATTGGGCATCATCCAGCTCTGGTGGTTATTCAGTCTCGATGATGCCCGAACGCGTAAATTGGAACCGCTATATGATAGGGCTGGGGCTGGGGGAGGGGAGATTGGGAAGGTTTATGTTAGGGCCGGTTTTTCGTTGCCATTCATATGATTGTTGTGCTGTATTTTGCATTGTCTAGAATTCTGTTTTTTATTGTTGAATGGTGAATCAACACATTCATATATTCGAGCTAAAGGAAGACTTGACGCAAAACGGAGTGCAATGGCGTTGTAGGATTGTACAGCCGACCCTACTTAGTGGGATAAGGCTTGGTTGTTGTTGGCGAAAAAGCACATTGGCATGTCATTTCATTTCGTTGAATGGATGGATTATGTTTCACGACACTATTTTCTATGCTTGTTTGATAGATATAATGAATTGGGATTACCGGAAGATTTTCCGTTTTGTATGATTTGTTTTGTTTTGTTTTGTTTTTGAGCATCATTTTACTGCTATGTGATTAATGCAGAGAATACAATATGCCAAGACAAAATCGGATGTGATAGCAAAGGCTGATGGTACTTTTGTTCCACGCGAAAGACGGAAGAGGCATGAGGAAAAGGGTAAAGTCTCTCTCATTTACATAAATCGTATGACAGTAAGATATATTGTTTGGGAACAAAAATGCTGTATTGATGTATGATCGATACATTTGTTTTTAATGATTGTTTTCTGTTCATTATGTGGCAGGGAAAAAACGAAAAGAGCAACATGATGCAAACCAAGCCGGAATGCCCATTCCGGCTTATGCTGGTACCTATGGTTCAGCACCTCCGGTAAGCAAGTTTTCTGTCTCATAGTTTATACCTTCTCTATTTATGTTTTTATTTGGATATCTTTGATCATATTTATTATTTGCCGTGATTGGTCGTACTTGAACTGAAACAACTCTTAACTGATTCGGAAGTCTATTTAGTGGAAAAACTGCACGTGGTTTATAAAAGTTGGGAAATTGAAAAATTTCTTGGAACATAAATTGAATAGGTGTATAGCAGTAACAGTATTAAGGTCGGGAAACTGTTATGAAAACACGCGGATAAAGTAATTTTGGTTTATTTCAGTGATTGGAAATTTTATCATTCAAGTAGTACCCTTCATGGTTTATCTATACCAAGTTTGTATCGGTTCATTGAAACTCTCTTCTCTCTCCCAACCTCGTGCAGCTTTCCCAAATACCGTATCCCGGTGGTGTGAAGTTACCTGAGGCTCCTGCTCCACCAAACAACATACTTTTTGTCCAGAATCTTCCGCAGGAGACAACTCCCATGATGCTGCAGATGCTCTTCTGCCAGTATGCCGGTTTTAAGGAGGTTAGAATGGTGGAAGCGAAGCCAGGTATTGCTTTTGTGGAGTATGGAGATGAGATGCAATCAACGGTAGCAATGCAGGAACTCCAATCTTTTAAGTTGACACCGCAGAGTTCGATGTTGATCACCTATGCCAAAAAGTAGACAACAAGATTTAGGTCTTTGCTATTCCTGTAAGCTGCAGCCACGGATCCTTAACTAGAATGTTGTTAATCTGTTGAGATACGATGCTTCAATGTATTATTGCTGTCGGGATATATTAGAAGAGGAACAAATTGCGGAGTCAATGTTTCATTTTCGTGTGGCCCTGCGACCAATTGTAGATTCATCGTGGATTATGTTGTGTCTAGTTGTAAGTGCTAATTGCATCTGATGTTTTTTTCCTTTTGGTTTGGTTTTGCAATCAGAACCTATCTTGATTTTCATGGCTAAAAATTCTCGATATCCTACTGCAAGAAACAAGTATTCTGTACAGCTCTGCTATGCTTCTAATTACATGCCGGACGAAGCTAAAACATCCCTACAGCATACACGCACTCATGGAATTTGCAAAGAAATGCTCACGAACCGCCTCTTTTGGCGGGGCGGAGCTGCTTCCGAGGAGGGTCCTTAGAATTGGCGGGGGACCGCTGTAAACAGTTTGATGCAACTTCCGCACATGAAGATGCTTGTCCAGAACCATCAACTCCACCAATTTTCGACAACTCTGTAAGAAATTTGAAAGTTTAACATTAGCATTGCGGAACTGAAAGGAAGAGTGGGTATAATATATCGGTAGATAAACTTGGCATGCAAGGGACTGGGGGTTGGCATACCTGCGGATTCAGCACATCCATCTTACGGATAATTTCATCCTACAACGTAAGAAACGACGAGAAATAAGCGAGAATCAGAGGCAGCAGGGACATGAAGTAGGGAAACATTGTTTTTCCAGCTATAAACATAATTTTATAGTTCCAGGGAGTGAAAGTACCTCTAACATCCCTGGATTTTGCATCACAATCCCAAGAAGGCGCCGTCTGAGTCCCTTGTCGAAAATCTTGTTAATTTTCTGTTCACCATTCATCCACGGCAGTGTTGGCACACATATTTTGTCTTCCATAAAACCTTCAGGCACACTATCAGTTTGTTCTACCTGATTATTTCCACTGACGTGTTTTTCGCCACTAGAAGCACCGTCATCTTTCAACAGATTTACGGACTTCGATGTAGAAGATGTCCGATATACAGACACCATGATTCCTGGGAAACCTTTTTCTCGGCGGGAAAGATTATCACTCGAGTATTTTAGTCTTTTAGTGTTCAAAGATTCATCGCTTCCAGTTTTCCGTTTTGAGCTTGTCAAATCTTCAGCCTCTCCCACTCCATCTGGAATGTGTGGTGAAATCGACAGTTGGCCTGAAGAAACTAGAGCAAACAAATTTAAAAAGTCCCCACATTTTAAATCTGTAGACAGATGAATCCCCCCTTCTGTAAGATCTTTCTCTCTTTCGTGGAGCCAACGAGCAAATTTGGCAGCTCTCTTTCCAGAATCAGTAGGAAACGGTGACCTAAAAATGTTAGAGAAAAACTGAGGTGAGAGGGATAAAGGTTGACTGTCAGTACCCCCAACCTGCCAAATAAAAGTTCATCAGGAAGGAAATATACATAAAACTTAAGAATTATACGAACAGGAGAATGCAATTAAATGTTCAATCCAAAAATCAACAGAAACTGACATACCAGAATTTTGTTATCTCTTAGGTAGTCGAGAGCTGCTAAAAGATCACGCTCTGAGTAACGCTGTTGGATTTCTGCAGGCAGATTTTTCTCTCCTTGTGCTGTTATGGTACTCAAGAAGACATGTTTAAATAGCTCTACAGCCAAAGATTTGTAGACTGGTGCACTAACAACTCCTTCATGCAAAAGTTTAAAGAAATTCTGATGAAGGTGTTGAACACATCGTTGTGCAGAAATTCCTCTACTATCATTCTGAATATCGTCGCACTCGCACGGAAGTGATGATGCAATCAATTCAGATCCCTGCAGGTCCTGCAGGTGAAAATGTATTTCAGCAAAAAACTGGATTAGCCAACATAAACTAGGAGAAGAAAAGGAAGAAAGCATACAAATACGTAACAATGCAAAAATTCGAGGTGTAGGGGTTCGGTAATTACATATTCTTCAGAATTTGTATTATGCTCTGACCCTGACTCACACATAGATCCATCTCTGTTGGTGGCATCCAATTTAGTCATCCTGTGGTGAAGTATCTCATCAAGGGTTTTTCTAATATTTTTATCATCAAAATCACCCCATGGTTTTTCCCGAAAACCTGTCCTTTGATTACGGTTGCTGATGTTGGAACAATTCTTGTTATAACCTTCCTCTACTGAACCTTGAGAAAGTTGTCTGTAATCGGATATGTTAAGTGACCCGTTCTGGGCTTTTAGCAAGAGTTTTGCATATCTTTCACTGAGCATGTTACAGAGCTTCATCAGAGATTTTCTAAATTTTCCATTACTGTTCTTCAGATATGTCATTCTTCTTTTGCAGGTACTAGGAGGTGCTGGAAGGTCAGGAAGTGAAGCCCAACTTATCTGGTGATGATATTTCGCCCCAAGCGTTGCGCAGCATCTTGCATATTGAATAACCAATTGCCTAAAGGAACGATACCAATATCAGTGAAATGCAAATAGGGGAAAACTAATTCTTACACGGAAAGAACAAAAAGGATCCTATCTCTGATGGATTATTCTCATGGTTATGATATTTACATATTTTCTGTTCTTACCTATCAGCCTCTTCAGTCCATGAAAACCTGAATTGACGTGATGGCTTCAACTTTGAAAAATCATGCGTGCTCAAGATCGAATGACACCCCTCAGTATCTTTCATTCCAGATTTCTGGTCAGTTTCTTGATGACCATCCCTCTGAAACTCACGCAAATGTGCCTCATGCTCGCCTGGAAAAGTGAACAAGAGATTTCTTCCTTCCGTGAATGTTTTGACAGTAACAGGTAATTTGGCAAGCCTCTGCTCTTCCAGCCTTCCAGTTACCCCCTCAACTTCTGTGAATTCTACAGAGCTTGCTTTAGAAGATCTCTTCCTTTTCCGGGAAGCATGTTTACATTTTTGAGATTGAAGCCCATCCCCTTTATCCTGGATCCATTAAGATGTTAGCAATTATCATAAACATGCATTAATTGGACGATTGTGTACATATATTGAATGAGTAACAAACATAAAGATAACGAATATTATTAAGATGACCAGAAAATTCTTCAAGGCAAGGGATGAGGACAAGAACCTGTACCTGTTCGAGCATGCTTTCTTCCTTTCTGGCACTGTCCACTGTCAAAGTCAGACGTGGATTCAAGACAGAAAGTGGTGTATCTGATGCGGTATCATGTGTTTCCGTTTCTGTAATCCAGGACAGAGATGTATGTGGTTAGATTCATTACACCAAGGATATCCACTGGGAAGGGTCAGCTCAGTAATCTCTATTTTTCGTATTTACAGGTTGGCGGTATCACCTGTCAAAGTTGAATGATTTTGAATTTGATCTGTCCTATCAAGAGTATCTACACCGCTAACATAAGACGTTGTTGTTGTTGTTGATGTGTTGTCATTTTCTGATTGAAGGAATGCCTTGGCTGGTTTGAAATTGTATTTCCCTCGTGCCCAAACTCGAAATTCATTGACTTTTTTGTTTCGTTCTTTCTTCTTAATCATCCCAAACCTAGAGCACATACTTTCAATCCACTTATCACTCTCTTTCCTGCCAATTCCAAGCCTCTTGGAAATCTGTTTATGACAAAACCGAAAAACATTAAAGGAAAATTGATTTTATGTATTAGTAGTTGAAATGAAACTTATACTAAATGGCAGGAATTATACCACACATAGCAGGCTCTAATGAAGCACTCCTAATACATCTACCCGCACAAAGAGTAACACACAATGCACTCACATTAGACATAATGATACCCTCTGATCCTGCAGCATTAATCAATTCTTGAATTTGATGCTCAATTGGGAGTTCCGCAAGCAGATGAGCAGTTTGATATTTCTTTACGATTTTCACCTGCCCAAGATTTTTTGGCTCGAGACTCTTTGGACAAAACTTTTTCAGCAAAACAAGGTATTGCTCAACCTGTCCAAATTGCAAAAGCGATATCAAGTCATTACCAACGAACACAAGCAGCTTCCAATCCAAGAGAATGTTCAAATAAAAGAATGAAGAACCACAATATAGAACATGTACACCAGAGAACCGATGTTTGGTTAAAAAGATTATTGGGAAACCTTCTCATTTACTTGAGCCTCAAACTTTTTCACAATATGAGCAGCTTCCAATCTGCAACAAATCTGGAAGAATAACATGCAGGGAACAATACAATTCAAAGAAAACATCGGTTTAACTTATAAAATTGCTAATCCAGAGATTAATAACAGTGTATATAGTTAATCCAATTTCACCTTCCTCCACTCTCTATTTCCTGAATGTGTTCTGCTGTAACCAAGCTCTTTCTTGAGATCCGAAACAAGAACCTTTGACAACAAAATAACATAAACAATTCAACATAAACTGTAAAAAGAACTACTTTGACATATCTACCAAAACTTTTATGAAACCTGACCTTGCCATTGGATTCTTTGAGCTTATCGCAGACTGCCTTCGTTGCTGATAAATAGTCATTTACAAGCACATTATCTTTAACCCCATTTCCCGAAAATTCATCTCCACTTGCAGGGATTTCTTTTGCATTCCCAAAACTCTCTGTATTCTGTTCTACCTTTGTGATCTCAACTTCTTGCTGACAGCCCAAATCATTTGCATAGCGATGTAAGTATATCAAATTGGTAGTCACGCTCAAATTATTGCTTGAATGGCCTTTGTCACCAGGAATTTTTTTCCTCACCAATGCAGGTCGCTTCACAATTAACCCCTGACATTCAAGCCTTCTCACTTTGTAGAAATAGTTTTCGCCTTGAATGCCCAATTCCTTGGAAAGTTGACTTTGTGTAATTCCATCCGTTCTACAAGTACCCAAATTCACAATAAAGTAAACCATAAGACAACCTAATTAACCTACAAAATCATTATCTCACAGCCACACCAAAAAACAGCAATCTCTCGGCACTTTTCTTAGAGAGAGAGAGAGCGAGAGAGAGAGAGAGAGGGAGGGAAACTGTATGCACCATGTTAATTAGTCTAACAACAAAAACATCTCTTGCAGGCTCACATTGCAATTCACTAACATCTTATGCTAAGCAATGTAAAATCGGATAAGTACACATTTATTAGGAAAAACCAAACTTCTAACTTTATAATGGTCGCCACTTGCTTGCCTGAAAATTCCGATGATGGACGAGAAATCCGTTCAAACAAAGCACGTTACATTCAACTCAAAACAACACCAATGACGATGAATTATATACTTTTCGATGTTAATTACTCAATATTTTAACTCAATTACTTAGCTTGCTTGCCTCACATTGTACTTAGGCGATATTCAAATCAATCGAAACCGTGAAATCACACATTTATACACACAACCACATCACCAATTTCACGCTTACAAAACACAAACAATTAAAAATAAACTGGAAAGTTAGATTGTGGATTTTGAAAGGAGAGGTTGATACCTAGCCGTGGCAACTCTTTCGAGCGTTCGGCGTTGATACGAACACATGTTTTCGACGGCGGGTTGGGCAATGTAGAGGCCCAGGAAGCTGTTCCTTAGAGGCTGATCGGCGACGAGCTTCAGGTCGAGTTTCTCGGCGCCTTGGAAGGACTGGATTGAAGAATCCGCTGGGCCGTAGTACCGGGGATTTTGCTTCTGGTTCAGGAATTTGAGGGTCGGGATTGACCGGAGCTCCGCCCATAAGGCTTGCTTGAATCCGTGATCAGAAAAATTGGAGGAGGAAAGAGAGGACTCGAGTCTGGACCAGAGGGCTGATACGGCGAGACCGTTTCGGCCTTCCAAGCAGATTTCTTCTAACGACGCGTTTAAAATCGAGTCCATGGCTGCGGTGGCGGTGGCGGTGGCGATGGCTGAGCGATCGACTGAGAGGGAAGAGGAAGGGGGAAGCGCGCGTAATCTACTGTGTTGATCAACTTTTATCATTTGTAGTTTGTTGTTTTAATCTAACACGTGCGCATAATTTATTTATTTTATTTTTCCAAACCGCACAATTAATTGGGCCCAAAACAGGTGGGCCTGCCCATAACATTGGGCCTCTGCCCATAACAACAAAAACGCTCGCCGCGGACGCTGCGGAGAAAGAGGACGATCGACTCCGACCGACCAACTCCCGCTTTAAAATCCCTCCCTTCTCTGTCCTCATGGCAAGTAAGCTCAAAGTAGAAGAGCTCCGGAACGAATTGGCCCAGCGTGGTCTCGCCACCACCGGAACCAAATGCTTGACTAACATGCTATAGCAGATGCCATATTCTACATCTTTTCTTCTCTTCTTGCAGAGAGTTCTACACTGTCATTCCTCATGACTTTGGATTTAACGAAAAGCTCACAGTACTGTTCATTTTAACGAAAAACTACATTTTTACATTAAAAAATCAATCATGGTACTATTCACTTTACCCTTTATTTTGTCCTTATCGTTAAAACACAAAGTTTTCAAACCATTTTCATTACTTTTCTTTTGCAAATATGAGTAATGCAGGTAACTTTGTGATTGATACTCCTCAGAAGTTGACAAAGGATAAAATTGAGGTTTCAACGGAATTGTTGAAGGATGACACAGGAACGCAGGCAAATCTTTTTTTTATTTTTTTTATTTTTATTGCTCAAGGTGATCCTTTATGGTGTAGCTTCGTAATATACATGATAACGGGTGTGTGTGTTTGTGTGTCACTGTGTGCACACTCGTGCAGATACGGAATGCTTTACTGCTGAATAATATTAAACATGTGTCATGACAACCCAGGCTCGCGCATAGCTCCACCTGAAGCACCAGTGATTGGTTACATGTTCGGGAAAGGAGTTTACTTCGCAGACAGGTCCTCCAAAAGTGCAAATTATTGCTACGCATCTAGTGGTTGTAAATCTGGTGTGCTTCTTCTATGCGAGGTAGCCTTTCAAGTTTCAGCAAGTAAAAAAAACATAAATTTTACTGCCAAAACTAAAAACACATGGTGCTAAGAGTGGTTTGGCATCAGATTATCAAATATATCCTTCGGTGCATTGCGTACCATTAAGATCAAGATTTATACGAGAGACTGGAAAAATATTTGTGGATTAAAATTTGAATTTCCCCAACCACTGATCTGCTACACTCGAAGGACGCCCAACGGGATACTTTTGAGGGACTGCACTTCACATGTATGTGCTTCACTTTTTCGCTCTAAATGTTCTAAACACTTTTTAACTATGTTTTATTTAGGTTGCGCTGGGCGACATGGCTGAGCTTTTAAGTGCTAAGTACGACGCTGACAAGTTACCGGTAGGAAAACTAAGGTTTGCGTCTCTGTTTTCTTTATTGGATCCTCCATCTATTGCTGATATGTAATAACTAAACTGTTTAAGTGATAAAACTTCTATAAACTTTGTATATTTCTTCTTGATCGAGAAGTTTGTCTGCAGTATGTGTGAGAGAATTGACCTTCGACGAAAGCTTGTTACATTATTTTATTTTTTGAAACTAAAACGCCTATTGCATTAATTAATTTGGCATGTAACATAATACTGCAGCACTAAAGGAGTTGGGGGAACTGAACCAGATTTTTCAGAAGCTTAGCTACTGGATGATGGCGTCGTGGTTCCTCTAGGAAAGCCGAAAGAGAATACAAGCCGCCCGAAGGTAGAAATACATCGTTTTCCAGCACTTGTTTGGATGTGAATTTGATTTGGAACTGTTAAACGAGGCAGGCAGCTTCATTGTAAATTGATCTTGTTTATGTGCTTCATGCAGGGTTCATTACTGTACAATGAGTACATAGTTTACAATGTGGAACAGATTAGGATGCGCTACGTTGTTCAAGTGAAATTCAATTTCAAGATATGATTAGCATCTGGATGTATAGAGCAAAATGTGATTAGTGTTGTAGTCATGTACATTTTACCTTTATTTATTTATCTTTGATTTTGGTGAGAATGTTGTTAACTTTTATGATTTGGTGATGGATTCGACTTGTCTTCTCCATTTTTCTCTTGCAAATTACAGTTCGATGCGTGCATATATTTACTCTTGAAAAACACAAAAAAATGAAAATAAAAATTTATGTGTATGCATCGTACTGTGATAGGCAGAAAAGTAGGAACGCTTAATTTCAGTGGAAGGAAACCATTATTTTCCTAATATTTTTACTTTTCTAAATGTTTGTTTGCTACCCACCCATGGTGGGGCGCCCTATTAACCTAAGTAGCTTAGAACATACTTAAAGTGACTTCACACATGTAGTGAATAGATTTCAAGCATCATGAAAAAAGTTAGGGATCCACCATAAAACAAATTGGTAATATGGGGCTCTCATCAATGTGAGATTCATTCTCAACACACCCCCATTACATGACAAATTTTGAAGCCTAACACATGAATAACACAAATCGAGATGATGTGGAATAATGTGTGACCGTTGGGCTTCGCACGAGG